>WYDI02039187.1:0-58787 GCA_009867235.2 Psittacus erithacus
TGCCCAGGGAAGCTGTGAATGCTCCATCCCTGGTGGTGTTCAAGGCCAGGTTGGACAGAGCCTTGGGTGACATGGTTCAGTGTGAAATGTCCCTGCCCATGGCAGGGGGGTTGGAACTTTATGATCTTAAGGTCCTTTCCAACCCTAACTGTTCTATGATTCTATGATTTGTCTTTTGTTGAGCTTATGGAAGAAACAAAGCCTGACATGGGTCAGATGTTTTTTGTGGACAAAACTTTCTTTTTTAAAAAGCTTTCTGCAGTAATTTTAAAAATAAGGTGAACCTGTAACATCAGCATATATCTCTACAAGACAATGTATTTTGTGACAGTTATATCCTATAATGGCCTCTCTCTTTTGATTCTGGCTGATCAGATCTCATTGGAATGTCTCTGAAGCTGCTTTAGGACACCTCCAGAGATCTGGAAACTTCTTTACATAACTTCAAGCCCCAGAACAATACTCCTTGTGTAATTTGGCTGCCAGCTACTGTGCAGCTCTGTGTGTTATATGGTTTAAATTAGAAGATAATATCCTTCTTGCGCTAATGACAATTCTTGCGCACACCACCGCTTGTCCCTTTTTATTTAATAGTATGGATGTAATGCCAGTAAGAGCTGTCCTTTTCACAGCACTGTGGAAAAAGATTAACTAGAAAAGTTTCTCTCATCCATAAATGTGTAAGCATGCCTTTTGGGAAGAGAAAGATTACAGAATTTTCTTAGGAACACTAATTAGTTTAATCTTCCTGGTCCATGTAGGTCTGGTCTCTTCTGCTGAGTGTGCTAATTACTGTAAAGTGCAAGGCTGAGCTGGTTTTGAGACAGAGGAAATATATTGCGTCTACATGTCGCTACCTGGCCTAAATGGAAACACAGTTTAATCCAGTAGGTGAAGCACAGACACTTGGCTCTGAGGTGTCCTTGGGACAGCACCAGTATCTTTTCAAAGAACATTGAAATTTTATAGTTGAACACTGTGAATGCAAGAGGAAAGGTTACTTGTAAAATCTTTACTCCAACATGGGTCAACTTGCATAGTCACAGCCCTTTGTTTTAGGAGAACATGCCATGTTTTTCTACAGTATAGCTGTCCTAGGCTTGATTAGATATAGGCGACTAAATCTGGTGAGATCTAGGTCACTTGAGCTAACATAACTATGGTAGCAGATCAGGGTTTCTCTCTCATGTGTGGGGCGCCCATGGAGGATGTATCTCTAAACTTTGGTTCTAAGTTTAGGGATTCTGGTGGCCAACATATTTTTGAATACTGTAACATAAACAATAGCTTCAGTTTCTGGCAAGGTGTAGTGTGGTGGCTGGAACAGTGCACACACACAGACTAGTAGCATATGCAGGTCTGTAGGCTTGGCCTACAGATACAAGCCTTTATTTGTGCAAGTGCCATGAGCTGTGCAGAGGCCTTTATACAGGTCTGTAGTGTACACTGGGAAAGAATACATGGCTCCCTCCCTAGGCCAGAGGCAGTTATATGGGGAGGTAATTTCAAACACATCTGAAGAATTTTGTTTTCTTCCGTCAAGTATTATGACTACTGAACCCTGTAAACAAGTACCAATGAGGCTAGAACGTCCAGGGAGAAGTCTTAAATGGTGATCTTTCAACTGAAACATCATTATTGTCATGACATTCTTTTTAACGGGTTATCTTTTGCTTCTCAGAGGCTGAATAGCATGTTGCAGTGGCACATTCTGCTTCCTGCTTTATTTTCTTCTCTGAAGCCCCCTAAGAAAATATTTCTCACACATTGTTTGACAGAAGGTTGAATTTTCATGGCTTGTACTGCCTTACGAATACATATATCACTATCCTGGAGTGCTGGTCCCATCGCAGGGTTGTAAGTAGTGAACTCCCAAGACTCTTTCTTATGAGTGGGACTTCTAAAAGGAAGAAGAAGCTAATGGTTTTCTAAATGCCTTTATCTCCACCATTTAGCTGCACTTCCACAAAAACCACCCCAAAATTTACAGAACATGTCATAACATTTTCTAAATTGCAGGATTCAACCATGTTCTCTATGTGCCAGAGAGATAGGGGGGTCAAGGGTGGAGTAGACATCTGGGGAGTCAAAGATCCATTCTAGCTTTTGCACAGCAACTACTATAGCTATAAGTAAAGAATCCTCCAGGGTGAGCTGAAAGTAAATTGAATATCAGCTCTCTGTGGAGTTGGATGGTTGGGCTGTAGGAGCAATTTCTGGACTACGGCCACAAATACCAACGCAGGCTGAGTGCCTGTAGCAAAAAGGTAGTGAGAATATTATGTACATTCTTGTGTTATTGGATATGGAATGAAAACTTGGCCAAGTGTGGGGCTTTTTCATTTGTTTGTTTGTTTGTTTTTAAACTCAAACACCAAACCACCCCCTCAGTATTAGGGCTGCTCAGCTTGAGGAATTAATACATTGTAGCCAGCAAGCACATACTTGGTTGGCAATTAATTTCTGTTCAGTGTGATCACTTCTGCTGGAAAATGAGAGCATGAGTGCTGTGGGTGGATGTACTGGCTACTCCTGCACCAGGACACTGTTACCTTGGAATATTATTTTCTATTGAAGGAAAGACATGAAAAGTCAAGTGTGATTGCCCTAGGAATCTGACATGTTGCATTAGTGACCCTCCGTAACACTGTGCAGGAACTGGGTAGTGTCCTTAAGCCGGGAGAGCTTCCCCTAGCAGACGTCCAGACTCCTGTGGAAGCCACCAGATCCAAACGGAAACAGCATGTGAATGTAACCAGGCCTTGGATGGTCACATACAGGCAGTAAGCAGGATTGTCTGCAACAGTCTACACATATGGAGTTTCCTTGTTATCTTAATCTTAATTAGACACAATAGAGTTGAGCCTAATGACAGTCTATGATGTGTTTTGCGACTCCCTCACTCCCTCACTTTTATCTATAATGAATACTTAGTTAGGCTGGAGTCTTCCCATTCACAATTTCCTCCCTCCTACTTGGTATTTTTCTGATATTTGAATTATAAGTCATTTAGTTGCATTTTTATTAGGAAAACTTCCTCTGTACTGTGTGAAAAATTGAGATAAGGGTGAGATTTGAATGACTGCCATTTAAATCTCCTTGAAAGTGGCCTGCTTTCATTGTGTTTTGAGGTTTTCTCTTGATTAGATATAGGTGACTAAATCTGGTGAGATCTAGGCACGAAGATGAATGTGACAGGGTGGTGTGTCTTGTCCTGCTTTGGGGGAGCAGGAAGGTGGAGATGCTGAGTGTTTCATCAGCAGTGCACAAGAAGGGGAAGGCTGGAGACTGGCACCTGCTGGAGGATGGAATAAGCTGCTGGTTTTAACCACCTGTTTTAACTGCTCCTGGACTCCAGCTCAATGTACCTGGTCTCTCATTTTTCTATTGGGGAGATTAGTAAGGAGAGAAAGTCATTTACTCTCTAGTTCTGTGAATTCTTTGCTACCATCCATAATACAGACCCATGAAATGTTGGAAAGCACTACTGTACCTGATTGCCTGGTAGATGCTATAGAAGAGATATGAGTTTTAGGTAGATAAAAACCATGAAAATTAGGTCTGTGAGCCTATTATTCTTGTACTTGTATCCTGATTCTAATACTTTCTTTGAATAGTTGAGCCAATCCTGTTCAGTGACTTTGTTTTTTCACTTTTAAAATAGGTGGGATTGTATTGACATAATGACAGTTATAATGGCTTAATACTCAGATGATTGTTATGACATGCTTGGTTCTTCTGTGTACACTTCAAGAATGACATTAAGAAAGTGGAGAAAGCACAAAGGGAAAACTGTGATACATCTTCTGGTGAAGGACTTCCAGAGCTCCATTCACTTAGCTTTATTGCACAGAGAGCTGACCAGATGAGTGAATTTCACAAGCACTTTTATGAGAAGAAAATGCTGGATTCTTAAAAGACCCTTTAATCTTGCAGAGAGAAGCATAACAAGAAGCTGGGAGTTAAAGCCAAATAAACTCTGTTCATGAGAGAACTGGTTGAGTTTGGGAAACAATGCACATGTTTTTAACAGGGACAGTGATTAACTACTGGGATAAACTGACAGGCTCTTGAAGTTTTCAGAAAAGAATGTGATGCCTTGTTGCAAGATGTACCATAGCAAAATGTAACTGGTTGAATTGAAGCAGGCTCTTTTATTGTATAGCAGATAGAAGTAGATGGTCTAGTGGCCATTTCTGCTTTTAAAACACAGAGCTCAGTGCCCATAAGAGGTCCTTTCATCCATACGTATGCATGCAGTAATTTTAAAATAGCAAATATTGAACTATGTAATAGATTATGCTTCCACAATAATTAACATTTTTTTCTCCAAATACATAGTACAGAGCAGACACATGTAATTTTTGACATAATTTACGTATGGAGTAAAAAGAGTTACATTGCAGTATAAAGGTAATTGTCAAAATGGAAATGTGATTTTGCTCAAAAGCATCTGCTTCCAACATCTGTAGTTGCTTTCGTTAATATTTTTGCCATAGTTTTGCTTTCTTGTAACCTAAATTTCTCATTGTGATGTAAAAAACCAAAACTAAGCATAAAATTAATCACAGTTCAAATAATGTGTTTGAAGTTGAAGAAAGGGCACCCTTCCGGGGTCTCAAGACTGGAATTCTGACAGGCGGTGTGTTCATTTTGGTTACGTGTGCTTTTTGCCTTTCAATATCAAAACACATCTTCTAGTGTTACAAAAAAAAAAAAAAAAATTAACCACATGAGCCCTGTAGTTTTATGACTCTATGAAAAATATTCCTCTGATTCACTTGTGCTTTTAATTGATGTGGCAGTGATTTTATACCCTGAGCACTGATGTTTTTTGAGGTCTTGAATGATGCAGACTGCATGTATTGAGCAGCCTTTTTCAGTCTTTTTCTAAACCACAAGCAAGATGCTTGGAGGGCGGTTGCTTTGGGTGTTTAGAATTTGTCATCCAAAATGTGCCAGGTTGGGTGTATCATGAAAAACTTGAGAGGAGGCTCGTACTCTGATTTTTCATGTTGGCTTTTTTACCTCCTTTATAATAGAAAAACAGTGAAGAGATATCTCCATTAGCAGCAGCTGGTATGGATATTGCAAACTAAGACATGAATGTATGGAAAAGAGGGAGTGAGAATTGGCTATGAATAAACAGAAATTGAAGAAATGATGCTTGTAGTGCACGTGTGTATACACATACATGTGCACACACATACACAGAGTCTGGTACAGTTGGCAGCTCCTGCAAAATAATGTTTTGCAATAGGAAAAAAGCAAGGAATGCTGGCACATAGAGGAAAGCCAGAGGTGAAAACAAAACTTATTTTCACTGTTAATACAGAGCATTTTGAAGAAGAATGAGCAGCAGGAAAGGTTTTGGCTTTGCAAGCAGGCATAGAAATGTCTGTCAGCTCATAATGAACCTGCTTTTGCTTTGCTTTCTGCCTGAGCTGTCAGTGCTTGTGTTTCCCTTTTTCCTCCCTAGCTGAACTTCTTTCTTGATCAAAGCTCTTATTTTATTTTTAAACTTTTCATTCCTGTAAATGATTGGAAGCTCTCCAGCAGAGCTCTGCTAAAGCCAGAGGGGACTGGAAGCAAAGAGCAAGGACAGACCAGAGGACAAATTACAGGCACTTGGGGGACACTCCTTTAAAGCAACAAGATGGAACTCCCCTTCCTCTCCTTGCATTTTAGCTCTTTCCAGTCCTTTCTAAGGAGTAGAGAATTTCATCTTACATCCCAATGCAGGAAGACATGTCAAGGAGACAAAGTCCTTGGCAGGGCAAAGAGCTTAGATGTTTTTAAAGGATGTGAATACTTATTTTTGGAAAGTTAAAATACACCATTCATTCTGAAGTAGGCAGCTGCACGTAAGATTTAGACTGGAATGACAGGCATGAATGCAAAAACATTAGGTCTCAGCCAAAGGGCACTGTCACCTGAACAGTTTATGCCCATATAACCAAGGAGAGCATCTTGATATTTGTCTGGCAAGAAGTAACAGGCAATGGTAGCTTTTCTGCTCTTTGTGACCGGATGCAAAGAAAGGCAATGCGCCCTCCACCCGACTCAGGCTCCTATTTGCTCTTACCTGAGACACAGAGTGTACCAGGCAGATGGAGGACAGAGTGAAGACATAAGGTACTTAGGATGTTTATATTGCTGATGATGGCCATTCATGACCCATCTGTCTCAGTTTCTTCTTCTGTCAAAGGTGCATGGATGAAGAATGAAAGCAATAATGCCAGTGCTAGTGATGATGGCAGTAAACTAAGAGTCTGTTAACAGAAAGCAGTATAAAGGTATTTCCCAGAAAGTTTGTCTTTAGGCATATTTAAACAGCAGCTCTATCTTAGTAACTGGATGCCTAATCAGTCATCATCTTGCTAGATCTTAAGCCAGTTTTGTTTTAACATTGTTTCCCTGTTGGTCTGCAGAGCTATGCCCATTTAAAGAATGTTATTACTAGTATTACTACCGTTGTATTGGCAAGAGAGGAGGAGACATTCATACTGATGTGAGTTGGAAAGCAGCTCCTTTTCATCATATTAGTGAGATCCCCTTCAAAATGTGGTCCAGCTTTTGTATGGCTCTTCATTCCTGTACCAGCTTTGTGAAGGGACTTGATGACCTTCTCTCAAAGACTGCCAGGTCAAGCTAGTCTTGGCATGAAGGAGAAGTTCATGTATTTATAGGAATGCTGAAGTTTATTAGACTGTAGAATTAACTAGCCGTAACTTAAGGAGACATTGTCAGCTTAGATATCACCCATCGTTAACATCTTATATAAATAAACTCTAAAAAATATTAATCCTGATGGGGGGAAAAAATAATCTTCTCATTTTAAAATAAACAAAATATGCCGGCATGTCCCTGCACTGTGTGAAAACACAAAGCACAAAGCACAGAGGGCTGACTGCGTGTTGACAGTAGGTGGAAACAAGTGAAATTAATTTTCTGTGTCTGCTGAATGCAGTGAGGTTAAAAATAAGAAATAATAATAATTAAAAAAAAAAAGAAAAATAAGAAAATACTGCCCACTGGAGAATAACAGACCTAGAAAACCACTGCTCTTCTGCAGTAGCATCACTGTCCTGCCTCACTCTATGAGTGTGAGGGAATGTGAGATATGGCAGTTCCTGAAGAAAACCTGTTTCTTATGAACTGCCCTATCTATGTCATAGACCTCTCCCATACTCCATGCGGTTTGGATGAGCAAGATGTCATGCATGAGCATCATCATCCCACAGTCAACCCTGGACTTGTTTTATCCTGTTGCCAGGTTGATAGCAGTGCTGTAGCACAGCTCTGTCCTAGCTGCTGTTTGATCTGCATTCTGATGAGTCTGTGTCATGGGATGAGGAATGAAACACGGGGCAGCACTAGGACTAGGAGAGATTTCTCCGCTTTGAGATTTCGGCGCTCATTTAGGCTGCTTCTCAAATGTACATTCAACTCTTTGATTCAATGCGTAGGATATTTGAGTTATGTTATTGGTTCTATGAACTGCTTTCCAACAGGGCTGCTTTTCCTCTGCATATTGAACATAGTGTCTTCAGAGCAGGATCAGTAAGTACATCACAGTGTGACTGTTGTGATTTAGCCCCAGCTGGCAACTAAATACCACACAGCCTCTCACTTGGGACAGTGACAGTAAACCAGCCGAGAAGTACTTCCTGAATTTGGAGTTACCAATGCTCCCCTGTAGCTAGAATGCCTAAGGCTACTGTTACCTTGACGACTACAAGCCAGACATGATTTATCCTGGCCTGGATCTGAATTTTATTGTAATTCCTGGCATAGATTGCTCTATCAAATCTACATTAGTGAAACACCTGTTTTTCACTAAGAGGTAGAAAATGAACGTTTTGGGGTTTCTCTCAACAGGCAAAGGGTATTTTTGTGCCAAAGTTGAGTTCTTAGCCCTGACTTTGTGCATGACCTTAGGCAGATGCTTAGCTTGCCTGTGAAATACAGATAATGATCCTGTCTCTTGTCCAAGAAGTATTATGGGGCTAAATCAACTGTAGCAATTCAAGAACAAGGCAACAGATATATATATATATACACACACACACATAGATGTTTTAAAAACACATATAGCATATGTATAGTGCATATATACAATCTTTCAATATCTAAAGGGGGCCTACAAGAAATCTGGAGGGGGACTTTTTACAAGGGCATGTGGTAACAGGACAAATGGGAATGGCTTTAAATGGAAAGAGGAAAGATTTACATTAAATATTAGCAAAAAATTCTTCCTTGTGAGAGTGGTGAGGCACTGGCACAGGCTGCCCAGAAAAGCTGTGGCTGCCCCATCCTTGGAAGTGTTCAAGGTGAGGTTGTCTGGGACTGGGAGCAACCTGGTCTAGTGGAAGGTGTCCCATGGCAGCCCATGGCAGGAGGGCTGGAACTGGATGAGCTTTAAGGTCCCTTCCAACCCAAACCATTCTGTGATATACACATAGGTATGTGTGAAAAGGGAGAGCACACAACAGGGCTATTCAGCTCTTACTTAAGAGGCTTCAATTTGCTGCATCCATGACGTTTCTGAAGGAAGTAGTCATCCTTCCAGTGGGAAATGATGCATACTCATACCTGAAAACTGTATGTAAATATTCCTTATTAAGTAGTTCCACCCTTTGGTTAACCCAGAGCACTGGTGTTGAAAACTAATGACAGATGGGAATGCACTGATGCTTTACAAAGCTCTTCCTCTTCCTCTCACAAGACACAGATCTGTGCTTTCACCGAACATATAACGGGAAAAGAACATATGAGGGCTATCCTGTTAGTTCTGCTTTAGACTCCAGAGAAGCTGTTTCCTCAAAAGCCTGTGGCAGATCACATTTTAAAATGTAATTTTATTCTTTTGTTTCCCAGATGAGAAGCTCTGTGACCCATGTGCTGGTCAGACAGCTGATAATGGCCTTTTATGCAGCATTCAGCAAGCTTGGGGCCAAATTCTAATGGACCTCTAGGAAGCTCAAAGCTGCCAACTGTGGCACTTGGTAGTATGGCCTTCAGAAGTATTTACTGACAGACTTCTGGGTTTTCTATAGAGATCAAGGAGAAGGAGACGGTTTTGAAGAGGCTGGGTGTGTTGGCTTCTTAATAGACTCCCAAGAATTTCTTCAGGGTATGCTCCATGTTGGGCTTCACCATTTTATGTTCAGATCTGTGTGCAAAATAGTTTTTCTCCATTTGAAGGCAATCTTCTGTATTCCCAGCAAACAACCTCTTATATGCTGTAAGGGATCAGAGATGCCAAAAGTTCACAATAAAATACAATCTAGAAATGTGCCCTTTTCCTTACGGAAAGGTTCTCATTAACAGATGATGTATAAATACTGTGCATGGTTGCCTTCCCTAGACATCCCTTGCTGCATGTCTTAGTTTCTAAGTAGGTGATTTTGACAGGAAGAAGTCTACTATTATTTTCTCAGGTTTCCCTTAGGTGCAGACAGTGTGAAATTTGAAAGCTAATGCCGGAATACTTCTGCTGCTGTGTGAAAAGGCTGTATGCTGGCATTTTCAGTATGGTCACCTTTTATAATGGTTACTTTTGTTTATCACTTTCCTTCCTCTTCAAATTTGCTGTTTAAATTCTGCTGTTGCATACTTACATTCCTTTTTCAGTCTCTTTCTGCTAATGAAGGTAAAGAGAAGCCGTCAGGTTGTTCCAGACAGGATGAGCATGAATTCTAATTTAATTCTAGCATAGCTAGCTTCCTACATATCAGCACGTTTGTATCATTACAGTGTGACCTCTCCCCTCTGAAAGCAAGGATTAGAGAAGTCAGAGATATTTTACCACTCAGGCTGAGAGCTTCCCGTGCTCTGCAGCAATGTGAAAGAGGATGCCAGGAACAGAATTTACAGCCAGAAAAGTCAAATGTGTATTTCAAATCCAGTATTTTAGAAGAAACAGAAGTAGCCTAGGTCTTAACATGACAAAGGCTGATCTCTGAAGGCAAGACTGATTTCAGAATGTCAGTAAAGGGGAAAGCACAAAACCTTGCTGGGAGGCAAAACTAGAACCATTCTGAACAAGTCTGTCTGTGCTGTGATTTCTTAAAGTTGCTACGGAAACTGAGCTCAGAATGTAGTTCTGCCCCTCTCCCTGCCAAAGCTGCTCCCACCTTCAGCAGGAGTTCTTTAAAATTATTTTGCTCTCCTCTTCTAAGCTTCACTTTTTGGGTTAAACAACCCAAATGGACAAAATCTGTATAGCAAACAAAGACAAATGCATACTAAATGCTGTTGCATAGTGCAGCCTGAAACTGCTGGTGATTTGCCCCTGTCAGTGTCTGGCTGTTGAAACAGATGGTATAAATTTCTGTATTGACTGCAACATGGATTATATTCTGTCAGAAACATGTAATTGATCCCAAATGACTGAATGCCAGGGCCGTCAAGTTCTTTCTTATTTCCTCTCCCCCACTTTAGTGATGTTGCTATCCTTCGTTCATGTACGCAAACGTCTGTAATAAAAGTCCATCACGCCACTGCCATTCAGCAAAATTATGTTTTGGGATTTATTTTGTTGCAGGTTCTTCTTACTGTCATCCCATTAAGTTCCTGAGCTTATAAACTGATTCTGCCATCTCATGTATGATATGTTCTGCCACTGCAGTGCTAAAATGAATGATTTCTAGGAAGTCCTTGCTTACCATAGCCTTATCATCCAATTCTTCCTTCAGTGCTGAGTTTCATCTCCTTGGTGTAAATTCTTTGGGAGCCCATATAGGCTTACATCAAACAGAGTTGTAGCGATAGTTGGAAATGCCTATGACATACATTTGTACTTTCTCCTTGCCTATGTCTTCTGTGCTCCTCACTGTGCTCCCACACCCCTTCTGGCAACACCACTGCTTTTTTTTGACTTGGCATACATAGCCATGTCCCATCACTGGAACCCTTATCTGTGCAATGCCCTGATTAACATTTTAACCAGTTTTCTGTCAATAACCAATGTGCATAAAAGTCAGAAGTAAGCTAGGCTAGGTATTTTTCTTCTACAGTGGGAAAGATGGTGTCAGGCAATTTCTTGTGTCCTAAATGATAATTGTTCTCCTTCAGTTTCTGTCAAGGCTGACATTTTAGCATCTTCTAGCAAGGTAGATTGTTTTTTCTGTGGTTTTCCTGGTTGCTTACAGCTTTTTTGGTATCATGCCCTGGACATTTTGCACGTATCCTGTTGTTGAAGTGTGATTTTCCCACTGTTGCCTTCACTGTTTGTTATATTTGGCAGGAAGCCCTGGTGGTACTTTTATTTCAGCTGAGATTTTTCCGCCTTATTCAGGAAAGCCCAGAAGCACAGCACAGACTTGGTGATTCGCCTGTCTCAGGCACTTAATGAATTTTCTCTTACCCAATATTTAATTTTTTATGATTTGGTCTATTCTCTAACTACCAACACATTGAACAGATAGGGTTTTTTTCTGGTTTGCATTGAACCTTTCTGCTTTTGTTTTGAGTAGTCATGTTTATAGCTTCTAATGATGGCTGGATATTTGTAAGATATGCTGTTAATTACGGGAGAAAGTCCTCTTCTTCTGTTTCTGTGTGCTTCTGTTCTTTCTGGTGATCCCATTGCAAACTGCTGCCAGAAGCCCTGTAAGTGAGCAGCTCTGGATTATCATAGAATCATAGAATGGTTTGGGTCGGAAGGGGCCTTAAACATCATCTATTTTGAGTTACCCTTCTGTGGACAGGGACACCTTCCACTAGATCAGGTTATTCAAAACCTGGCCTTGAACACTTCCAGGGATGGGGAATCCTAGTTTCTTGCCAGAGTATAATCTGGTAGATAATCATAACCACCTTGCAAGATGAAAGTCAACTGTCTGTATGATAAACAGGTCAGGGCGTCTCTGTACTACATCATTTGAGGCTGCAAGTTACAAAAAGTAAATAATCTGTAAGAAAGGGTCCATCTGTTTTAATTTTGGGGAACAGTGTTTCAGTCCTCTGCTTTCTTCAGCATAACTAGAATCCATGCAGCGACTTGCACCATGTGCTAGGACAGGGACTATTGAGCGATTCATTTGTGCTGATTTAAAGGAGCCAGTATGGTCTCGTAAACACTGATCAATGTAAAATCCCTGCCTATGTTGGTGTCATTTCTTATGACTGGATGTGCTGCTTCAACAGGACAGCTTTTTCTAGATCAATGATCAGACATTTTGCTGCTTATTTTCTTTATTCTGTCTTTTTTATTTCTATTTTTAAAATAATGAACTGATGATACCAAGAGCAGTTTGTGGCCCAAATGACTGAATACAGTTGGGCTCATAAAAGGAGAACTGAAGATAACCTAGCTGAGCTAGCCATGGGCTATAACTAGATCATTAAACTTTCATTTTTATTTTTTCAGTCATGTCATTCTAATTGAATTTTCTGCTTGGAATCCTTTTTGAAGTGATTCAAACAGAGGACTGAGACATGCCACATAGTAGATTAGAGACAATATATTTGGAATGATTGAAAAGAATATGTGATAAAAACCACCCCCAGTAGGAAAAAAGAAAACCAGCTAAATGTCTGCAATAAGAAAGTTCTTTCTTAAAAGGGAAAAGATGGAAGAAAAAAAAAAGAAAAGAAAAAGAAAGACAGAAATAATAACAGGCCAACATTGTCTTGTCCAACCTTACCAAGGAACAAAATCAGCTGAACAATTAAGTACTTTAATTAAGATCCAAAGCAGTGATATTTGACATCAGTTGAAAGGAGAAAAAAAAGCCCTATTCAAATGTTCCAAGCAGTGAAGCAGGAGGAAAAGAAACACCATGCTGAGAAACATTAAGAGCCAAAAGTAATTCATCACAGGGACAACTAACCTTATTACAGGAAAGTTGCATTGTCTTCATGGTGCAGGCATTGATTCCAAGCTAGGAAATGAACATGAAGGCACCTTTAGTAGTAAAAGCAAAAACATGAAATTGCTCCTGCAAATTGTACTGTGCTGTTTATTCCATCAAGGAAGGATAATGAGTCTGTTTAGAGAAGGCCAGACAGCCAGCATAAGGAATGTATTTTGTTAAATCTTAATTAAAGACTAATTTCTGCTGAACACTGTCCAAGCAGTGAATTATTTATTAAAAAGAGGAAGGTCGGGAAAAAAGAAATAAGGCAGCATATTCCTCTTTAGCTGTCTGGAAGCAGCTTAAAATTTCAGCAAGTTACTGTCCAGGTTAACTCTTTAGTTACCATAATTGTTTGCCTACTAGCGTAAAAGGGAGCTCTTCATTCTTTCTGTGTATGCGGTCTGTTTTGCCTGTTAGCTTAGGGGCTCATCCAGTGCCATACATAAGCTAATGGATCTTGCTAGAACGTGGAGAAGTTCAATAGTCTGGGGCAGAGGCAACACTGTGGCCTGTGGAGATAGGCCAGGTCTGAGAGCGTCAACTAGGAGCTCAGACTGACAAACTCTGCTGAACCCTAGCTGGCTTTGTGTATGGCCACCAAGGTGCCTGCACTATGTTCTTTCTGTGTTTTACAGTACCCAAGCTCTGAGGGTATTACTGTTATCTGTCTTTGATATCCATATACTACTTCCTGAATTGATGCATGGTAGACTACAGTTGCATGAAAAGATAACCTGAAGTGAGGCAGGAAGCATCATCATTCATCCCAGTTTTAATAATGAATTGGCAGTTTAGTTCAGAAGCAGCTTGGCCTTTGGCTGTTAGACTCTGGACACATGTGAACCTACTGGCTAGTTTAAACTAAGTTCTTATGCAGAGAGCAGCAGCCTTTCCAAGTAAAATCATTACAAATACATGAGCAACAGACCCTCAGCAAACTTGGGCTTGGCTATGATGTTCCTCTAAAACATAGGTGGAAAAAAAATGGGGAATTCAGCGTTGAGTAAGTGTGGACAAGAAGTAGTGACATTTCCAGATGAATATAGATGAGGAAGCAGCTTGGGGAGCAGAGGGAGTGTATCAGATGCCCCTTAGGATTATGCTAGGTTTAAATAGGTGGGACAGTCTTGTTAAAACTTTGGTTTAGAAGATAAAGTTGGTCCAAATCTGGGATTTCCTTACATACCCAAGTGGAGAGCTCTTCCCTTGTGCCACAGGCTGAGATGGTGGGTGAAGATACTTTAAGAGGTAGTAGGCATGTTAGATGTACTGTCCTGGACTGTCTTCTGCAGTGCAATCATGGTTGAACACCGATCCCTAAACACCCCATGGGGAGTCAAGTGAGAGTTCTTTGAGTGCACATGGCTCCTTCCTGGCTTATGCCCCCGAGTTCCTTCAAGGGATACCAGGGAACTAGAGGAAAGGATGTGCATCCTGGTCTCATCCTGATGTGCTATGTGTATATAGGCAGAGAATGCAGATGTGGAAGGCAAAAACTGCTGGAAATACCAAGGGAATGAACCTCTCCCACAGTTCAGGGACAATCATTTTAAAGTCACAGGCATATGCTGAAGTGAAAGGACTCTGATTCAAGTGGTGGATGGCAGAAGGAGACTGATATTACCATGAAGACCTTGAGCCTGCTGCCTATACCGGCATCACTAAGAACATTCTGCAGACAATGGCCCTCTTGGTCAATGTCAGAGCTGTGATTGCTTCTGCTGGGATAAGTAGTAAATATTTAAAAAGTGTGGGCTTCCTCTGTATCAAGGGAAAGGGCTGCCTGCAATTAGACTCTTTCAAGCCTGGTCAATGGGGTATAATAAGGAGAAGACTTTTAATGAACTACTAATTCAGGCCTAGCAGCAGCTTACAGATGTTGAGGGAATGGCTAGGGTCAGGCCTGCTGCTGAAGTATATGGCTCAATATTTGGATGCTCTGAGTTTCCATTGTTTGCTCTTGACTTTGATTTAAAGAGCTGTTTGTTTAACCCTGGGATGTTTTTTGCATGCAGGTGGGTATACTGCTTATCATGAATGCTCATGTGGTATAATTTAATTTCTGAATTGGGACTATGCATTTTTTTAAAAACTTTGAAAGTCAAACTGCCTGGCAGAAAGGTTAATACACGACAGACAACAAAGCTGATAAACTATCTCTATACTTGGATAAAGCTGCAAGCAAGTTGGTTAATAAACCAGTCAAAGAGTTTAGGCTGTGTTTTTCAGCTTGAAAACTGACCAGGATCATCCAGATCAGCTAGCGTCCGGGTGCTAGAGAAGCATGGATCATAAGGGCCAGTTTCCTTTTAAAAGCACAGCCCACCAGAGCTAAACTATTAAGCACCTTTCCCTACAGGTAGCTCCCCATCGATGTGCCAGTTTCAGGGACATAGAGTTGTTTTTGAACTTTGCTGTCCGCAACGTGAATCTGTTAGCACCAAGGTCCCTTATGTGTAACAAAGATTCAGAAAATGGGCAGTCATTCTTCCAACTTTCAGGAGCTTAATGAGATCAAATAGATTTCAGTTAATGCCTGCTTACAGAGAATCTTTCCCAAGAAGCAGATTTGAACACATCCTTTCCAAAGCTGCGAGAGTGTTGTGACAGTCCAGTTACGCATCTTTTTTATTACAGCCTAACAGGCTAGAACACATACTGAGAGAGTGCATGACCACGATAAATTCCTTCCTCCGTCTGGAGAAGTTTTAACTTTTGTTACTCTCCTACCAGAGTAGAGGAAGTGCTGAGTCGAAGCTGTTTTCCCTGCCTGAATCAGGCTGCCTTCCCATAAACAAGGCTAGTATATAAATGAGAATGTAAAGTCTTAGATGAGAAGAGAGAGAACACAAGGGGAACATTTCTGCAGAGATTGAGGCATACAGCTGGGAGAAAAGTCCGAAGCTCTGTGCTTTGGACTATGCTTCTGTTTCCTACAGTGGCTTTGCAGGAGGAGGAAGAAGCAGAGCTCATGATCACCAACAGGGCTTAAGAGGCTGATTAGTTCTTTCCCCTCTGCACTGTGGCCCAGAGTGTCTGGACAGTTTCCCCCATTTAGCTGTACTCATCAAGTGGATAACATTTGCCTTGAGGAGGCGGAAAACATCAATTTGAATCCCATCGGGCTCAGTGAAGCATTGACCTCAGGTCTCCTATTTGCTGGCTTACTGTTTTCAGAAGGAGGCAATTAAAGCCTACTGTGACACCTTTCTTGTTCCTCCAAAGAAGCTAGTGAGCTTTGCTCAGTGTTCTTTTTTCTTTTCTCAAATTATAGCTATATCTCATTTGCAGGAGAGGATTTGGGACTCTAGATTGAGGAGAGAGATGGCTGCTCAGAGCTCTTAATCCTGTTGCCTAATTTTATTCTCATTAACACATTAAATGGTATTATCTAATTATTTCAGTTAATTGCATTTTATTTCCATTCCCCAGGGGAGTCATTGTTTTGCTCACCATTATGTGTAAATTAGTTCTTTTTAGCTCTTTGCACAAACTGTAGGATTTGGGGAAGAGGGCTGGTAAGTTTGGAAAGCATTTGGGCTTGAGGAGGCAATTGATTTCTGGTGTTGTGGTGGCTTATCCAAATGTCTGCCAGCTGCTCACTCACTGCCCCTCCTCAGCAGCTTGTAGGAGAAAATAAGGTGAGAAAGCTAATGGATAGAGATAGGGAGACTACCTACCTGTTGCAGTTGCAGGCAAATCGGACTCAACTTGGGGAGCATTAGTTCATTCCAACTAAAACAGGTTTGTGCAGTGAAAAACAAGAAACAAACATTAAAACAACACCTTTCCCCTCCTTTTCACAGGCTTGACTTGAATCTTTCATTTCCAGCTCCTGTTGCCTCCACCCTGGTCAGTACAGGGTGCATGTGTGTGGGGGCTGAGTTCAATACATAACACTTTATCTCTACTATTCCTTCCTCCTCACACTGTTCCCCTGTTCGAGCATTTGAAGCATTGGTCTTTCCATGGGCTGAAGTCCTTCAAGAAAAACCTGCTCCAGCATGGGCTATCTCCAGGTGTAAATTTCCTTCAGGAAGTATCTACCTGCTCTGATGTGGGGTCCTCTATGGTCTGCAGTGTGGATGCTTGTGCTGGTGGGCTGTCCTCCACAGATGCCATGGTACTTGCTCCAGCACCTATTCCCCCTTCTTTTCTGACCTTGGTGTTCCCCCTCTTTTTTTCTCATTTTTATTTTGTTGGCTTGTTTTTCTTGTGTTGCCTGCCAGATGTTTTCTACCTTTCCTTTAATATGTTTTGCCAGCATCACACATGCGGCTGATAGGCTCAGCAATGGCCAGGAGTGAGGCTATGGCACAGCTGGCTGTGTTAAGCACAAGGGCACCCCCTGACATCTTTCCATAGAGGCCACCTCTGCAGCATTATCTTTGCCACCTAGACACAGTACAGGTGTTCAGACTTTATTGTACAAGTCCTTATCAGGGCCTTCAGGGCATCACTAGACATTAATTACCCTCACCTGGGACCTCCACCTGACTCCATTTAAGCTCAGGCCTGGGCTTTTAATCTTGTTTTAAACTATGCTGTAGGTGTGTCTGGTTGTTTGTGTCTCATCTTTTGGGTTTTGCCTGAACCTCTACGCAGACCTTGCACCTGGTTTGCTTCTGTCAGTGTGTCTGGGGCTGTCAGTGGAACCTGTTTAGAACCTGGCTCTCTGCTTGCTGTGCTCAGATGCTGTGGGAATGTGGCCTTGGTTAGTGAGGATGCTGCCTGTGCAGGGGTCATATGTCAGCCTTGGCTGCTCCCTAATACTTCTGTTTAGGTAGGTTTTTGCTTTCTTCTATTAGTGTAGTGAGTGATATTCATGTGTGAGGAGTAGTGTTGTCTCCTTGTTTTGATTGGAAAACAAATGGAAGATGGTGGTGGGAATGCATTTTTGTTGGACTGTGGTTACAGGTTTATTAATTCTGTCGTGAGATCATGTAGGAATAGTAAACATGTGATTGTATAAAGAAGAAGCTCTGTAAGGGTGGTAGAGGGGCAGGCCATTTTGCAACACTGTGGTCTGTAAATGCATTGTTAAATCTCAATCCAGCTCTCATTCCCAATTTGAAAGCCAGGTGGTAGAAGTTAGAGATTGCAGCTTGCAGTACATGAACTCCCAAACCCATTATCAGATCCAGCCTTCAGACTATTGATGTGTATAACCTTTTTTTTCTTAAGTTCCAAACTGTTTTCCTCCTTGTCAACGTTTTCTGTCCTTAGGCAGTTCTCTGACTGAGAAGCTAATTATGGCCAGCTCAGGGTAAATTTGTTTGGAGATATTACTGTGCCTGAGTCTCCAAAGGTATGCCTTGATACTTGAACACTGTAAATGCTGCAGTGTTCTTCAGACCCCCAGGAATCCTTCTGTCTTACAATGTTCCTGTGTGTCTGCTAGGCAATGCAACACTCTACAGACTCACAGTTACTGTCCTGGTCTTATTTCTAGTCGTCATCAGCAATTTGGTTTTATAGAGATTTCACATGTTGTAAGAAGAGGTTCTCTGATTTATTTCCCTCATTTGTGCAGCCTCACATATACTCAGTTTAAGTCTTCTGGGGTTTTTCTTTCCTTTGACATATCGGAAGAACACATTAAAAAGAGCCCCTGCAGTTTGCTTTAGAAGATTCGGAGAGAGCATATTGATTGAAAACATTCTTGTACCTGGTTAATTCAAGTCCTACAGCATTTCCTTCAGCACATTGCATAAAAATCTGCCTACTCTAAAGAAAAAGTAGACTGGCTTGTGTACTGCCTTTATTATATGTGATGTGCCAGAATCTTTGGCTTGTGCTGCTTCTGTCTCTAGCTAAAGTTGCTGCTTTAAATTCAGGCCACGAGAGCAATGCAAATGACTGAAGAACATGTGTCTGCTCCAAAAGTGCTTTTGAAAATTTTACTGATAATTTCCACTTGTTCTATCTGTCTGACCTGTGTTTGAGTCATGTAAATCCACCACTTTGTTCACCCCAGTTTGTTTTTATCTGGCCTCTCTCAGTCCTCAGTTGGCTACTGAGCCAAATTCAGTTTTATTTTACTTTCCATAGCTAAAGCGGGGAGTATTTCTATTGCAAATAGTTATTTTAGTGTTAATTTGTCCATCAATCTAGTAAACATCTTACATTCATCCCACAGAAAACCAAAATGCCTACATCACAATCCACAGACTTTGCTTCCCAGCCCATCTGGATACTACTTTGTTCCAATACATAAGAACTAAAAGTCCTACCTGGCACTGTGAACTTTCTTTTTTTCTTGGACATTTTTGCATTACAACAACCTTTGCTTTAAGAAACATGTTGCTTGAATACATTTTGAGTTGTTTTTTTCCTCTTTGTGAAGACTTCGCTGTAAAAGGCGGTGAGGAGGAACAGCTTAACTTGCATATCTAACATTTAATTGGTCACGTTTTACTTTTGCTCAGTGTGGGTACCTAAAAAAGATGGGGACAGATAGATCCAACCCAAAAATATTTGAAGTGCAACTGGGAAGCAGAACAAAGCAGAGTACTATGAGAGAAGATACATACCAACCCCATCATCTGTTCATTTGCCAATCTAGGGAAAGGGGGTTTTCAAAGTTAAACATGCATGTTTGAGCTGCTCGCTCTCTCCTCTTTTTAGAGCAAATGGAAATAAAAGGCAATTTCCAGGGTGAAATTCATCTCAGTCAAAGGTATGCGCCTATTCCTACCCTCCTTCTTAGTAGCTATGAAGTTTTAATAGGTATGGGTAATATCCTTCTCATGCTGTTGCTCTGGAACCCAGTGGAGTTTCCTGTCTAGCTGTCAGCAAAATTTAGCTAGCAGCAAGAGTGCCTGCTGAAGAGAGTTGTTTCCTCTCATAGATACAAGGTAACAATGCTGAAAACAAAAAATAGCCCTACTGGAAATTAGCAAACCAAACCTGAAGTGCTAATTTTAAGTCAAGTCAGCTTCTGGCCACCGACCCTGAAAACTAAAGTGCTGGCATTAGACTGTTAAGGTGGGGAGTGCTGGGCATCACTCTGGGGTGGAACAGGACTGCTGCTTCTGGGCTGCTGCATGATATTGGATCAGTTTTACAGCTTAGAGTTTATGCATGGTCAACCAGGGTATTAAAAGGGGCTTTCCTTGGTGTGAATTGATTTTTAAAACCAAAATACTCATCATGTATTAGAAGGAGCCATATTTGGAGTGACTTTTTCTAGCAGCTTGATCCTTCTGACATCTACACTGAAATACCCTGCATAATTTCTGGAAATCCTTTTGTCTTATGTGTAGTAGCATAGGGGAATCTGTCCTTGAGAGCTTTACTTGATGCCAGTGCTTGTGTGAAGTAAAAATTTATAAGTGCTGAGAGTACTATCTCCAGTTCTGCCAGCTGCTTTTTCAGGAATAGTGGTTTGGTTAACCCATTTTTTTTTAGCCTTGTCCTGTTGATCACTTCAGAAACCATTTAATAAAGTGATGGTAGGAAATTGAATTTCATTTCCTAATCTGTAAGCCTGGGCTTTTTTGAGTTTATGGAAGGATAATACTGATGTTCCATATTGCGTACAGGCAGTGCTTGCTGGTCACTGTCATAATGGAAGTAAAAGGAAGATCTGGGAGCGTGAAGCTCTGTTTTCACATGTCTATGGTTAGCTTTTCAGACATAGCATTCTTAGGACAAAGTGCTTTTAGCGTCACTGTAGAAATGCATAGTTAATATTCAGTTGTTGGATAACATCCATTTATCTGTTGGTTGGGGGGGTTAAGTTCTTATTACAACCAGTGGATAAAGAAAACAGGGAGGAGAGGGGAACTTTTGATGACAAACAATCAGACAGTTCTTACTGATCCTCGTAAGCGAGAGCATTTGCTATTACTGTGACAGTTTCACATTATGCCTAATTTGCTTCAGCTTTTTAAGATGTTTTTTGTCTTGTGTGAATATGGCTGTAGTAGTTAAGGTGTCTTGCTGTCTGCTCTTTGAAGTAGCAATTATAAATTCATCTAGGTGCCTATGAGGAAAACTGTGCTCTTCATTGTGCTGTGAAACTACTTCAGTGTGTGGCATAGCACCTCGAAAGGGAGTGTTATACATTTTTAACATGGCCTGTAGGTGATGGGGTGACAAAAACCCCTAGAGCTGTCTTATTTTTTTATTATTATTATTATTCAAGGGGTTCCTCCTAAGTCACATCCAATTTAGAATCTACTCTTTCTGTTGATCCTTTGACTGGGATTTCAAGCTCTCAGTACTAGTGTCAGGTTGAGTTCCTAGTCTCAGAGTGGTTTTCCTTTTTGAGCAGATCAGGAGAGCCGCTAGACAAAGCACTGTCTAGATGCCCTGTGGACCTTGCACAGATTTGTGGTATAACTTTAGACAACTCACTTTTTGCTGCAAATCTGTCAAATTCTCTAACTGGTTTCTCTGGGGTTATGAAACATTTTAATATTCACAAACATGTACAAGCTTTACATCCACATTTTTCAGGCCTCTGCAGCTATGAAATGAGATGTGATTCTTATGTAATTGCCAGGGTATTGAAGCTGGTAGGGTGGGTGTTTTAAAAATACCTGAAAAACATCATGAGAGCTATCAGTGCTATTTAATCTGCCTTGTTACTTCAGTTCTTTAGCTGAAGAATGGGAATGGTACATGTAGAAGATAAAATTTTCTAGGTGGAGACAATTTTGTGGACACTGGGGGCCTGCTTAGTCCCATTGAAACATGCTGGTAAAATTAGAATGGTACTGATCTCAAGATTCTCTGTTAGCATCAGATGCCCAGCTTTGTTTCTCTGAAACCAGAGTTTAGTTTTGGATTTCTTTTCCCCTTCAATCTCAGTTGAGTTGGAGCTGGCAGAGGAAGGACAGTGCAAAGGACAAAGTACATGTACTTTGTGTAACCACTGAAAATGCTGTGGAGGGACAATAAAAAAAATACTTCAAAGGAATTATGGACAGTACTGTTACAGCACATCTCTACCTCTGTTACTGGTTTTGAAATATTTTGACACTCATTAAATGATACTGTGAGTAAAGAGGAATCATCTTTATAGCAAACACTTAGAATCATAGAATCAGCTAGGTTGGAGAAGACCTTTAAGGTCATCAAGTCCAACCATTACCCCAGCACTGCAAAGACCACCGCTAAATCTGTGACTGAGGGCCTTGTATACACAGTTTCTGAACACTTACGGGTAAGGTGATTTCACCATGCTCCTGGGCAGCCTATTCCAATGCCTGATCACCCTGTCAGTAAAGACATTAAGACATTTTTCCTAATGTCCAGTCTAAGCCTTCTCTGGCACAGTTTGAGGCCATTACCTGGTGTCCCGTCACTTGTTACTTGGGAGAAGAGACCAACTCCCACCTCACCACAACCTGCTTTCAGGCAGTTGTAGAGAGTGATAAGGTCCCCCCTGAGCCTTCTCTTCTCCATACTAAACAACCCCAGTTCCCTCAGCCATTCCCCATCACACTTGTGATCCAGACCCTTCACCAGCTCCGTTGCCCTTCTCTGGCCCTGCCTGAGCACCTCAATGTCTCTCTTATAGTGAGGGGCCCAGAATGAACACAGTATTCAAGGTGCAGCCTCATCAATGCTGAATACAGGGCATGATCACTGCCCTGGCCCTGCTGGCCGTGCTATTGCTGATACAGGCCAGGATGCTGTTGGTCTTCTTGCCCACCTGGGCACAAGATGGCTCATATTCAGCTCCATCCATCAGCACCCCCGGGTCCTTTTCCACCAAGCAGCTTTCCAGCCACTCTTCCCCAAGCCTGTAGCATTGCATGGGCTTGTTGTGGCCCAAGTGCTGGACCCAGTACTTTGCCTTGTTGAACCTCATACCACTGGCCACAGCCCATTGATCCAGCCTGTCCAGATTCCTCTGCAGAGCCTTCCAATCCTTCAGCAGATCAACACTCCTGTGCAACCTGGTGTCATCTGCAAATTTACTGAGGGTGCACTTGATCCCCTCATTCAGATCATAACTGAAGATGTTAAACAACACTGGCCCTAACACTGAGCCCTGAAGAACACCACTAGCAACTGGTAGCCAGCTAGATATGATGCCATTTATCACCACTCTTTAGGCTCTGCCACACAGCCAGTTTTCAATCAGCAAAGAATCCTCCTATCCAGGCCATGAGCAGCCAATTTCTTCAGGAGAATGCTGTGAGAAACAATGTCAAATGTTTTATGAAAGTCCAAATAGACAATGTCCACAGTCTTTCCCTCATCAACCAGGTGGGTCACCTTATCATAGGAGGAGGTCAGGTTCCTACAAGTCTTCGTTTGAGTCTAAACAGTGCTTGCACTTGTGAATATGACTAGTGAATAGCTTTAGTGAATAGGAGTAAATAATTTAGTGATAAGAGTTTAAGATCAGTTTCCCTAATGGTTGAAGTTTCTATTTTAAAGTACCAGTTTTTGCTTGAATGCTTTCAGCTGAGCATTCTTATTTTTGCTTCTTCCCCTGGATTCTGAAGCACTTTATATAAAAATATTTTGAAAGAAATTGCCTTATGAAACTGATTTGCAGTATGATAGAATAAATAACGTTTGCTTTGAGCAACTGGTTGCTTTCCTCATAGGGGAGAACTCAAGAGTTGGAAATAATAGTTATGGAAATGTCTGAGATGCTGTGAAGTAGCAGCACTTGCAGGAAGAAGCCTTCTGTGCAGGCTCTTTGTTTCTGGGTGGTGCCACCACTGTCTGATCTTCTTTCCAAAGTAATGTGAATCAGTGGTAGTTCTCAAAATTTGTATGTCTTTCTTTCAGGCACTTAGAGTGGCATTCTATCTTTTGACTTCAAATAGCTGAAAATTGCACACCTGTATCTAAGCGACTAGCTGCCCTAGCCTCTATTTACTGCCATTGGAGAGAAACTGGCACCTCTAGAGAGATGCTTCTCTCATTTGCTTTAGAAATCAGTTTGGGGACAAAATTACTTCAGATGCTTTTTTGTCTCCTCTGACTATAAAGCGTGGCTTGGAAAGAGCTCACACTTCTATGTCTTTTACCTGCCTGTGTTAGAATGATTCGGTCCCTCTTTCTGCCTCAGGAGAAGCTGAATTACTTCCCCAAAAGACTTTTTTTTTTTTTCTGAGGGAGCTCACTGTTTCCTCCCATAAGGACAGGTTAAGAAAAGGCTTAGCAGAGTGAAGTGCTGTGCTTGTAAGACTTTCACCGCTGTGACAAGCACAGAAAATTTCTGATTTGGAACAGCCTGGCTTCTAAATTATAAATTGGGCTGATTTATGTCACAGTCCTGTCTCCAAGTAATGTTGTTCTACATTGCTTAATAAACATTAAAAGCCTGTTCCTAACATCCACAAAACACCAGGAATGAGTAATATGTTGCACTGGAATTATTCTGCTTGGCAATAGAGACCAAATTCAACTTCTTCTATTAATAAGACCCACCTTACAAAGCAGGGCATGTTAGTCAGGGAAGAAAATTAACTTCAGTTTGCCAGTCCTTAAAGTACAAAGTTACTACTTTTGTGCTGTGCTGAACCCCCCTGCTAATGTTCAATCTGAGCTGTGCTTTGAATTAAGGAGTAAGAGAGTGCTAATCCATTGGTTTATTCACTTGTATTCTTTTATCTTTGTGACTTTGGGGTGGGGGGAAGCTTTGGTGCAATTTTCTAAGTAGAAATCCCTTTTTTAATTTTTTATGGATGATGGTGGTTATCTAAGAAATAAGTTCTGTTCACTTTAAAAATAGCTGACTTGGTTAATAGTTCAGGTGCTAGCACCCAGAACAAGCTGAGTGGAGATGCTCAATATCCTCTGAAATATGAGGAGGTGTGCAATGAAGATGCACAGTGGTTGCAAGGTGTACATAAGCAAATGAATGTTAGTTAGGAACAATAGGTATATATTATAAAACAACTAATAGTTGGTTTAATTTAATTTCATGCCTTAATTTATTTGGTTGGATTTTTTTAATACGCAGACCACTTCAACTTTTTTGACAGAAGATGTTAACACTAATAAGGAGCTAAACTATTTTGCTTGGGAATCAAAGTCTTTGACCAACCAAGTAGTGATCACATAGATGAAGCTCTGTTTCTAGATGGCAGCAAATCACCAGGGAAGCGTGTAGAATGCATGGGGAGTCAGCAGCATGCATGTAGTGTTTGTGACTAAATGGGGATCAATGCGGTTTTTGGTTCTGTTATTACTTTCTAAACTGATTTCTCCATCCTTTTGCCACTTTTGTTCCAAAACATTGTTCTGATTAAGGCATCAGTTTCTTTTTTTTTTTCTTTTTTTTTTTTTCCTGTTTTTCCATTGTGTGTGAATCCTTTCACACACAAAAGCAATGATGATTGTATTGGAGCTGGTTGTCTGCTCTCAGTCTTTACTCTGGATTTATTACTGCATTTTCATCAGCTCTTGCCTTGCTTTCCACTTCACTGGTTTTGATGGTCTTTAATGAAATCCATTAGTTTAAGGAGGTGGCTTTCTTAATGGCTCATACGCCCTACATTATTTTATTTTATTTTCAATGTATTGCAGCTTTTATTTATAATTTAGTAAGTTCTGTGGATGTATGCTGCTTTAATTGCAGTGAAATTTGTATTGCCTTCATGATCATGTCTTCAAACTGGAGGTAATTTAGTACCTTGAGTTTTGTCACGTAATGATGCTTGAGTGAGGTGAGAGGATAGTAACAGTCCCTTTCCAGCTTTGAAACCTCTGAATCTCTGTTTTGTTTTTCAGTTACCTTATAATGCTGCTGCTCGTGGACACTCTATTTTTGTTTACAGCACTCTAACACATTAGTTGGAAACACTGCAACAGAAGTATTCCGGACTTAAATTTTTGCAAGTCCTGTTGAGACCACCTGGCTTTTAGAATGTGTTAATTGTGCATAAAATACCAGATAGCCTGACTTGACTAGGAAGAGATCTGATTAATGCTTTCTCAAAAGATCATTTTCAAAGGGGAATGTATATTAAATATGCAGTATATTTTTTTACCTCTTGTACCACATACAGGAACAAACAAGTTGTAGACTTTCACTTTTCCCTGGCTGTATTGCCATGATGTATAGTAGGAACAATTTTTGCCAGGAACGCTTCCTGTGAGATTTAGTTTTGAAGTTGTTTTCCATTTCCATGATTTGTTTGAGGTTGAATCCCAGAATCACGATGTGTATTTAAAAGTGTCCATCCTGCCTCCTTTCAGTTGTGTAACAGAGTGGGCAGTGGACACTGTTTATGCTAGCATGAATTATTTAACTGTTTACCCTGCTAACTTAGGAACGTATGATGCTCAGTGTGTAACTGGCAAAAACTTTAAGGCTCTAAGATAGACCCTGTTGAAATGTGCCGGGTATTTATGCAGTTTTGTTTGCTTTATTTTCAGGTGTCACTGACCTGAAGTCTTGAGTCATTCTAGTAAAGAAATGTGAACTTGTCTTTCTCAGTTTACTGCTAGGTTCCTTTGAATGCACAGCAGGTCAGCTCTTGAAGGGATAATTACCTTAAGCAGCAAATCCCACCTAAATTGAATTTGGTCCACTTTTTCTGAATTGAGCTGCCTAATAATTGTTTTCCCACAAACACAAATCAAACCACTTAAGTTCATTTCCCCCTGTAATACAGTGAAGCTTCTGAGATCTAAAAACCAACCAACTAGGCAGAAAGGCCTACCTCTTGCAGCAGACAAGAATTGGATGCTCTTTCTGGCTGGAACTCAGGGGAGGGTTAAAACGAGAGTGTATGAGTACTGGAGGGAAGGGATAGGCAACTTGGGAGGAATACAAGGATGTGAGTCACCACCCCTGGAGAGATTTAAAAGACACATAGCTGTGGTATTTAGGGACATGGTTTAGTGGTGGACTTGGTAGTGTTAGGTTAATGATTGGTCTCAATGATCTTAAAGGTCTTTTTTCAACCGAAATGATTCTATGGTTCTGTGATTCATTGTTAGCATTTGCTGTGTTTAATGAATTAGAGGATCACACATATGTCCAGCAAGTCATGCGTAGACCACAGGTTGCACACAGATTTGGATCTTAGGCTGTACATGCTGAGGCTAGTACCTTTCATAGACTGTGCCCTTGTGCTAGAAAGGTGACAGCAGCAATCTTCTGTTTTTTATGCTTGCTCACTGCCATTTGTGGGCAAGCTGCCAGTGTAGGTTCTTCAGTTGAAGTGGGTTGCCAATAACAGCACCCTTATTAGAATATGCTGTGAATTGGTTTATTCTAGTCAGTAGTCTGCATAATTAGAGGGGAAATGAGAGTAATAAATATACTTAAGTGTTTGGAAATGGCTTTCTTCCTGAAGATTTCTTCAGATGAAAATTAGTATTAATTCTAGAGGAGTTGAACTGACCTTAAAAGCTCAATTACAACTGACCTTAAAGCCACCATTCTTTCCAGTTACTGAGAAACATTTGCTAAAAGGTAATTGAAAAGATCACTGAAACCTGACCCACATTATAACAATATTGATACTGGCTTTTGCTCATGATTTATCTTCATGTATAAGGATGTGTTAAAACCAGAAGCATGCCTGTCACTTGTGTGATGGACAGTGGTGAGGTCCAGGAAACAAAATTTGTGAAAGATATCTATTAGTATTTACCATTTCTTTTTCCCATTTTATGTTTCATTGTTTCACTTGCTTAAAAACTCAGGAGGGAGTGTTGATTTAGAGGTACAGAGTGCATACCATAAATCCCTTTTCTGTTACATCAAAATTATTGGAAGCTCTATTTATGAAGTTTAGTATCTTTAAGTGCTTCACTACATCTTTTTTTTATGAGGTTAAATAAGACATCAGAATTAACTTTTGAGTGACTCAAAATCTTGAAATCTTCTTCATCATGCAGCAATTTAAATTGAGCAGTTCAAGCACCTCCTCTTGATGTTTGCAATATGTTTTTTATTTAATTGTTTAGATCCCCACTGCTCTGTATCCTATGTATCATTTACTTATCGCTCAGGTACTGAAAACCACTTCCCTTAAGTATTTCTCATGTAAAAAGTTTCCCTGCAGTGAGAAACTTATAAAGCAGGATTCAACATAAAACATAATTTGAAATTTAAATCTGTATCCACTTTAGCTCCATTAAAGCTCAGTCTGGCTGTTTATTTTGGTATTTTTAGGTATCTGCAGTGTAGGAAAATAACTACTCTCAACTTTTTCTCTCCCATAGCAAAATAAAAGCCAGTGAATGCTGTTGCCATACAGGTGAATTAAGAATAGGTGAAAACTAAAAGATCCATTTTCAAACCCTATATCCACAAATCGTAACTACTGAGAGAGCAGGCAAGATGTGTGTGTTGGCTTGTTCTGGTTGAGCAAATGCTTCCTTCAGTGCAGCATGCTTCTTTCACTGCCTGAGAAGGCTTTTTCCCAATTCCATACCCCTGTAAGTATTTTTAAAGCATGCTTTAATTCTAGGTCTGTAACAGTATATGCAGCAGCAGCTGCTGAAACAACTGTTTCTGTACAAGATCTTCAAGCTTGTTGACTGCAGGAAACAATGGACTGCGGGCCAGGCTTCCTGCCCGGTCTTCCAAGCTCCACCCTGTAAGGGTTTTGCTTGACAACCATTTCAGTGGAAACACACAGAAATCAGGAAGTTGTGTTAAAGCTGATGAGATGCCCTTTGCTTGGGATTTCATGTAAGAGTCATAGGTTGTTTGGTATGACTAGAGTTCACACTCATATTTTAGTGGCTTACTATCAGAGTTTAAAACTTTGATTACCTGTGTTAGTTACAGCCTAATATTAATTCTGTTAATAGCAGTATTAGCTCTGTGTTTCAAAGAATTGATACTTTTTCCTTGGCATATTTTTCTAGCTTTTACCTGTTTACAGTTGTATAATACATAGATTGTGTCTGTGTATCTGCCTATGTAATACATATGTAGACATGCACACACATGCAAATGTGTGCATGTCGCATGCACCCCAAAATCCAGCAGTGTTTATATACAGGAATTTGGAACTTGGTTAACACATGCCTTATTTTTGGAGGAAATGGTAATGTATAGTAGTATGCAATGAATAGTAATGTATGAAGGCATTTCACAGGTAACACTGATATGCAGTAGCTTTCAGAGTAAACCATAACGGCTCTTTTACACTGAGCACCAGTAGTTAAGGACAGGAAATGAAAAAGAAAGCAAAAGGCGCTTTAAAGTATTGGGGGGGCAATGTATGTGAAGATGTTGCTAGCTGGTAATTACGTTGGATTCTGGACAAGTCAGTTCCACTCTGAAGTTTGAGGGCAGATCAGTGAACTCTTATTTCTGTGCAATTTTTGAAGTTACAGAAAAACACTTCAAAGGTAAATTTTTCCTGTGAGTCCTTTATTAAAATATCTGTTACACATTCAGTTTTGCTTAATGGACCTGCAGAAATGCAGTGCTCCTAAACTTAAGTGTGTGTTTTGCTATTCTTCCAGACAGACAAGAAATGTGGTTTAGGGCTTATGTATTTGGGAAACTAGCCTGAGCTCTAGGGTGCCATGGGAGAGTCCTAATACAAGGTCTTCTAGAAACTGGAGAAATAGACCCAAACAAGCTCTGGATGCTGTATATGCACTTGGTCCTCTAATATTTTCCTCTTTGTGATCTTCCCAGCTTATAGGATAAGCCTTTATAAATGATCTTTTGAGCAGAACTGGTCCTGAAATTTGGGGAGAAAGGTATTACACAACTGAACGATTTCAGTTCTGAAGCCAGAAATCCTTAGGTGGGCATAAATAGTTTATAAAATGTGTTTTGCCAATGTGGGTAATATCCAATGTTTTCCTCGTAAAATGGTTTTGATCCATTTGTCCATCCCAGTCTTGGAAAGGATTTGCAGAAGGCTAGAGGAGAGTGGTTGGTAATTCAGTGGCTGACACCCTTAAGATTAAAAGTGTAGGTGAGAGAGCTGGCCAGAGCCTTGCCTGGGGCTCAGCAGCTATCTCTGTAACCACTGAGGATTCAGCTTGGGGAAGCAGGTGCTTGTGGTAAATGTAGCCCTGGGAAAAGAGGGAGAAGCCTGAGGAGCCCTTGGGGTGATGAGAATAGGGGAATGAAGAGAGGAGACTGGAATCCCAGCCTACCTGGGGCAGGGATGAGACTCTGCTTTATGAAGGCTGAAAGGGTAATTCAAACAAAAGGCATGATGGAAGCCATTCTGCTTGGCTGAGGGAGGCATTGCAAGTGGAGGTGTTAACAGTTCTGTAAATAAACCATTCAGCTGGACTTTATTGTTTTTAAGACTTAACTCTGCTGAGATGGTTTCAGGCACTGCTGCCCTGCAGTGCTGTGGATCAGGAGGTACAGAATGGGCAAAACATTCAGCAGGCTCTCTGTTTACCCCAGTAAATAATCTTGATCTGTGCACCAGGAGTGATAAATGGTCTCCTTCTGCTGCAGTTCCCTCTGTTATGACTTAAGGTGCCTTATATTCCACTAGCTGCTTCACTTCTCACAACAATTGCTATGCAAGGTGGCATGTGCTCTTGAAGAAGCTAAGAAACAGGGAGTTGTTTGTACCCTGCTACTTCACAGACTTTGACCATGCTTCAGAAGATGTGATCATAGTGTGGGACTTGGCAGTGGACTTATGCAACTATGCTGTTTTGTCCATTTTTAAAAGCAGCAATAGAAGCATCACGAATGTGCTCAGTTGGTATAGTGAGGATCCAGACTGGAATCTTAACCATTAGGTTAAGATGCTCAGCATGCTGGCTCTATTTCCAGCTGCTGAAGAACATGAAGTTGTTAGTAATAAGTTACCCTAACCGTATTCAAAACAAAATGTTCCTTTTTTATAAGTTTAAACTCTGCTTGCTCAGTCTTTGAACTTTGGTGATAAAACATGTAGCCTATCCCCTAACATGCTTTGATTTCCCATGAGGGAAGTACAGGACCCTTTTAAAAAAAGAGTGTGCTTTCATGACTGCTGCCAAAATATGATATTCATACTGGTGCAAGCAAGACATAAATGGGGGATGCATGTAACACAGGAATAGTAATCTCAACAGTCAGCACTGCTACATATTCCATATAGTGTGCTGTCCTCTCTAGGATTCTGAGCCTGAATTCAAATATGGAGAATCCAGAGCATGACCAGTGAGGGGGGCCTAATTGATTTTTGCTCTCAGGACAAAAAGTCAGAAGACTGGAATATGGAAAAGACAATGAGAAAGAGGAAAAAAACCAGTCTGTTTTCTATGGCTGTGGTGGGCAGGGCAAGAAATAGTGGAACCATATTAAGTTATTTCTGAACCACATAAGTGATTTCTGTGGTCTTAGGTGAGAAAAATAGTCAGAAAGATAACTCAGTGTTGGATTAAGTTGCCTAGGAAAGCTGTGAGTGCCTTATTGGAGGCTGGTAAGAACAGGTGAGACAAATCTGTCATTAATGGTTTGTGTCTCCTTGGTCTTCCCTGAGACAGTGGGATAGGCTTGGGCAAGCTCCCAGGCCTTGTTTTGTGATTCTCTGAATACTCAACCAGTCCTGTGTTGTTCTAATGTCTGCTGGGAGCAAAGCAGCTGATAAGCTGCCAGAGCAATGAAAGCAAAGTAGGTTAGAGGGCTGATGCATTCGTAGCCTGTGGGAGAGATGGGAGCAGGGAGCTCTGATGTTGCTGCTGCAAAACACTGCACACCCTTTCTTTGTGTGATTCATGGAACCATGCTGGCATTACATCTGGGGCAGGAGCTCAGCAGCCCTTGAAAGAGAGAGAAAAGGATAGGAAGGGAGATGCAAAGAAGAAAATAAGCTATTGTTTATCCTCTGCTGCATCTTCTGTACCCACAGGCAAGGTGATACCATAAGTAATCAGATGTATGCAGACCTAATTGTTAAAATATTTATCAAGTTTGTGTAACATGTCTCCAGTTGGCATGGTTCCCTCTCAGGCATAGACTGAAATATTAAAAATAAACCCAGAACAGCAACAAAAAAAAACTTCCCACTAATTTCATTGCTTTTGCTAGTGAAAGCCTCTGTGATTCATATTGCTCCAATGAATTTCTGGTAAGTTCTTCCATAAACTAGAATTTGGCAGACTTTGCAAAACATCAACATGTGCTTTTCCCACCATTCTGTTCTGCTGGATATTGAGCCCATCTGAAAAAATGTCTCTAGGAAGTTCTTACTGTTTGATGGGGAAGAGGTCTCACACAGAAATGGAAGAAAAGGTGATGATAGACCAGAGAAGCTGCTTATTAAAAGCTTGTTCATGTGCAGAAATGTATGTTAGAGTTGTTTGATGGATGAAGGTGTACTAGCGCTGAAGAAACCCTGAGTGTACTAGCAGACTCCCCCTAACTCTTTGGCAAGTCTATGGTATCTGATAGATACTAACAGCTTACATACATAATCTACAAATCTAATCATAATCATTAATCTAATCATAATCATCTATATGTAATCTTACATACATAATCTTAACAGATTGCATAACATCATGTGATGCTCTGTTACAGAGTCTGTGAAAGGGCAGAGCAACACCATATGTGGATGGGATTGTAACAGCTCCCCAAAAACACAGTGGTGTGAAGATATAATTCATCAATATTGCATAGTGAAACAGTCCTTGGTGCCCTAACATGATTGAATCTCTGGATTTTCTGGGATGTGGCTAATGCTGGGGAAGCAGTGCAGTTGTGCAGTGCAATGTGATGTAGCTAACTTGAGTACTTTAATTACTGATCAGTTCTGCATGAAGGTCAGCACAGGCTGAGCACATCCAGGTCCTTCCCTACCTTCTGAGGGGATCTTGTAGGATTGGTTTGACTTCTAGGGCCAATGGCTCATCTGGTTGGTGTAAGATTTCAGTGCTAACAGTGGGGCTCACTATAAAATAGCAGCACTCTTGGAAAAGTTTCTTTGATCTCTAATTTTTTTTTCTTTATTTTTTTTCTTCCCAGAAACCTTTGACCTGATTTTTAATCAGGAAAGATATCTGAAGACAGTCTTGTCTTCTGATGAGAAAGAAGTGAAAAGGAAATAGGCCAAAATTAATTTTTGTGCTGGAAATGCTGCTGCGATGCCTCCTTATTGGCTGGAGTTTCTTATGCTCATATTAGCCATTGATTAGACTCCCTGTCAGGGCTAAGTATCCCGTGACACACTTCAGTCCTGCATTTTGTTATTTTTGATTTCCTTGTTAACTCATGGGGTGGATGGACACAGGAACATCCACTGCATCTACTCCTGAAATCTCTCATAGTACAATTTGCATTCAAACAGCAGCAAAAAACTTATTACAGTAAATGACTATACTTACCCAGGTGTTCCCTGTGTAGGAGAAGGATAGTTTGTTTGCATTATATTGCAGGTGTGTAATTTTGCATTCAGGATTTCTGTGTATGTAAACTTGGTGTGAATAAGTTACATGCTCCTGCGTATGTTTCATCTGCATAGGTTATGCTGAGAGATTGCTTAGGAAATCTTTAATTAGTCTCTCATGTAAGATAGGGGCAATGGGAGGAAAACTTTGTAACAGGCAGGAGAATGGATGTTAATCATCACCATCAGTACTCTGCTGCATGTGCACCCACATAGCTCTCTTAAGAGGACAGGAGAAGTCCTAAGGTGCTCTTCAGAAACCAAGTACTGGCTTTCAGTTTAGCTGTTTTCCAGCAGATGCGATTGCAAGGCTGAGTGTTGAAAGCATGGTTGTTCCAGTCTGTGTGGCTGACAGATGTTGTGGGATGGGTTATTAAAATTGTTCTTCAGGGAGCAACTGAAGATGTGCTAGAGCCTGGATAAAATATTCAGCCAGATTCTCATGACAGGCAGTAATAATGCAATATAAATGCAAACAAAAATCTCTACAACAGGAGGGAAGTATGTCAGCTCTTCTATGTCTCCTGCATGGCAAATCATGGTAGCTGCCTGCCTTGTTTCCAGATCGGATGTTTTTGCACTACTATAGACATGTAACACAAATTTTAGGAGATAAGAGGTGGTGAATTGCCATGTATATGTGGAGTGATCTATAGGTGCTCTTTTATTTTTAATCTCAGAATAATTGGAGCAGTAGCAAAAATGCTTTCAGGGCTCTTGCATGGAGAAAGCTTTCTTTTATTTTCTGACTATATAAGTTCATTGACTTTAATCAGAGGGAAAGTGATTCCTGCTTGAGGCATTGGGTCAGGTGTGATGCTTTTTAAAATGTATAGTTGACTGGCTTTCTTTCCTGCTTTATGCATCATTTAAAGGAAGCTGCATAATCACACTAAGTTGTAGGTTTTTTTTATTTAGGGTTTTATTTCCAAGGTCCCCTGTTCCATCTTCAGAAATAGGAGGATGCCTGAAGTTCAGAATAACATCACAGAACAGCTGAAGGTCAAGGAAAAAAAATGACGAGTAGTGTGACAAGGTAGTCATACACACATATATAAATAAATCTCAGACCAGTAATTAAGAGTTATTTATTTAACACTCTGAGCCACCTAACATTTTTCTCATCCAAATCTGGGGCTATAGGAAGGTACCTATTACTGTACTTTAAAAACTCTTCTGTGAGCAACATATGGCATCATGTCAGGTATGGGTTACTAAAGCTCAAGAAATGCTCACTGTTCTCTTTTGCTGACCTTATAGGTAGTGCCACCTGGCATTCCTGCCTGTGGAGAATACAGAATGAGGACTTAAGGAAATGTTCTTTAATTATAACTCTTATTAACAATATTTAAAAAAAAAATAGTTGGAAGAATCTACTCACCTTTGTATGTAAAATTTGAATTGTATCTGAAGAATTAACAACTAGCTGACAAGGGAGTGAGAACTCTTTTAACTTCTTTTATTCTTTTCTGTCTTTCTGTCCTTTAAAAGCTGTTCTTCTTGATCTGTCTTGAATTCCTGCTGTTCTAGATACCTCGTATGCAGTACATTCATTCTGTTTTACTAAGCTACAGTAAATCAATGAACAGCCTCATCATTAATACAGTCTAGCATTTATAGTTACAAAAAATATATCAAGTCTGTTTAGGTCACCTCTAAATGTCACTGACTGGTAGGAGTCATGGAGGAGAGGAGAAAGTTATATATGCATGCATTTCTGTTAATTTTTAGAGCACAGAAAAAACCTGCAAGCTCTTATGTGTGAGCATCTGGTTTAAATATTTATCTGTCTTAATCTGAGCATATTGGTTGTGTGTATGTGTGTATATATGTACGTACGGCTTTGCTGAGGGAAATGTAAGACTGAAAAAAGGATTATTTCTGTGGAGACTCTCTGTGTGTAGCTCCTCACCATTTCTTTAGTCTAAAGCCAGCTCCATTCTTTTCTTTGTTGCTAGTTTCTTTGTGCTCTTGGTGTGTGGTTATTTTGAAGATAGCTACAATGGTAAGAGTGAGTATCCTCTGAGGTCAGTCTAAATCTTGTAGCATAGTACAATACAGTGCTTCCTGAGTAGATTTATATATTCATGCAGCTCATCACAGTTCTCTGCAGAGATAACACATGAAGCCTTGAAGCAATTTGATGTTGTAAGCACAGCATTACTCTGAGCTAATAGGTTTTGCCTCTCAGTAAAGCTAATTGCTTTAGATAAAGCAGCGAACTGATGAGATTTCATGGTCTCTGGTGCCTGAGCAAGCCTGGTCACCATTAATGCTACTATCTGTACTTCTAGTGTAGTGCAGTTAATACAGAAACATCTATGCAGGACTCTTAATATCTAACATTCCCTGTCTCTCAGCTGAATAAATATACCCAAGTGCTGAGATAAAAAGCTTATGGCTCTTTTGTCAGGGGGGTGTTTTGTTTTGTACCCACTAGCATTTCTTAAAGATACTTGTTATTCTTGCTGTACTGTGGCTCCAAAATCCAAGGTGAAAAATATCTGTCTGAACCTACTGAATATATTGAGGGGCTCTACAGGCTGAAGGATATTTATCTATATAAAGATCTGTTTATATGTGCAGAAGCCCTTTGGAGGTCAAAATGATTCTGGAGTGGCTGATTTGTTTAATAACTGAAGATAATGCACCTTTAGTGCTAGGGTTTGCTATAAAATAGGTTAATTTGTTTGCACTGCTGGGAGCAAATATTTATGTGTGTGATGGTTTCTGTTCTCATGCAACAACAGGAAAACGATTGTTTTGTTTTACTAGGCATCTTTAGATGGGTGTACTGAGAGCATTTGTTGCTGTTTCATCTTGCACTCGCTCACCCACTCTGGTAGCTAGAGATTTTTAGTGGTATCTAGTTTGTCGTTATGCTTTTCCTTAAGGGAACTTCACCAGCTCAAATGCCTTCTGCAGTATGGGAGGGGTGCTCTTTTGTCAGCTCCTCCTGTATCTTGTGCTGTTCTCCGATACATGATTCTAGTCACAGTAGCCATCTGGATGAAGTATCTGACTTGCTTCCTTCAGTGTTTGTAATTTCTATGGCTTATTCATAATGTTTTCTTTTGTTGAGAATGACTAAAGAACTTTTTGATTTTGTTTGTCCCTTTGTCTTCTGTGGGATGAGTGCAATAGAGTCCTTTTTTTCCAACCCGTTCATCAGTCATGTAAATGTGTCATCAAGAAAATTTCACAATTCATCAATGCAGCAAACAGGAAAGTCCCAATCTTTGTCATTGACCAGAATTTTAACTTATTCTGCTATCTGAATTGAATATCATACCTCAGGTGCAACAATAGAACTGTTAGGGGCAACAATATTCATGTTATGCCTTCTTCCATGACCACGGATCTGTCTATTTTGATTTTTTGGTTTGGTTTTCTTTTTTTGTTCCAGGTAAGATGGCCAGGAATAGAAGCAATTTATTTTGCATCACCAAGTGTCACCTGGTTCTCCTTTGTTTGCTATTTTATGGATGAACTTAAAGAGCTGTCATAGACTTATCAGACACAATTGGCCTTGTTAGAGGTTGGTTTTGGTTACATCCCGTCTTACTGTAACTTGGGTATATCCCATCTTACCGTGACCTAAATATGCTAGTGTAAAAATGTTGCAGAAGGCGTTGGTATGAGAGACTTAACCCTGGTCTTTTTGAATTAAGTGTTTATCTTTTAGGAAGGTTGGTCTACTTGGGCAGAACTTAGAAGTTGCTTTAAAAAAGACAAACCCACAACTTTTCAAGACTTATTTGTGTTACTTTCTTTTCTGCTTTTAATTACAATATTCTATTCTGAAACTCATGATGTTTGTTAACTCAGTTTCTGCTTTACTGACTGCTTGCCGAATAGGTTTTAAGCACAAGCCCTTGCTAATCAGGCTTGTTTTCTGTAATGGAGAAAAAAGAATATGTTTTCCAACTCACACCATTCTATAATTCTATGTTTCTTGATTTTTCAGAGTATGTCCTTGTGATCCATTAAAGAGGATCCAGAAAGTTATTAACAGTGGAAGAGTTCTACCCATTGTTTACTGTGATATTCACATTATTCCGATTTCAATAATGGGACAAAATTAGTTTCCTTACTCTGACTTTTGTAGTTTCACAACAAAGAATTAATCATGAAATCTTTGTGGATGGTTTTTCTTTTTTCCTCTCTGTTTGATACAGTTTAGAAAATGGTGCTTTTTCTAAAGTTGTATGTATATATTAGTATTAATTTCTTTCCTATTAAATGCCCAACTCGAGGCAACCTCTGTTAGCAATTTTTTTTTTCTTAAGCAAAGAGTAGTAAGTGTTACTTTTCAGCTCATTATTACACTTATTTAAATCAATTCACTATTAACTGTTTGCACCTTTAACATAACTTTCAGATATTCTGAAACCTAATTGGAGGATTGCATCTAAGTAGTATGCTGAAAAAAACACATTTGATTTCAGTATGAGGAGTTCTGTCATATTACTGTGTTCTGAGAATTTAAAGAATATCGAAGTTGTCATTTCCTTGTATATCTCTGGGTGATATCTTTCAAATAAAAGCATTTTAAAACCCTTCGATACCACTGAAATGAACATTGTGAGGAGAGAGGGACCAACAGTCTCTGGAGCTGTGTGTGCAGAGCCATGATCCTCCTCTCTCCTGGAGAAGCAAAATGCCTCCTGCAGCAGTGCAGTAGAGTAAGCAGGACTGCAGCTGTTCTAGACAAGAGGTCCATAGGACCCTGTTTGGGGTGGGAGGAAAGCCTGAGCAGGGAATCGTCTCAGTGCTGGGTTTCACATACAGATGTTTGCAAGGTGGGCCCTTGAGATAACCTGAAGACTCCAATATATGTTTTTGTTTTCTTTCCTCCTCACTTTCTTGCTAGTCACCTAGCAGATCAATAGGATCTTTATCCTCCCCTTCACATTTTTCCTTGCTGCTTGTTTATCTTCATGGGGCTAGACTGAACTTTTCCATCTCCCTCAGAGTACTGCCAGATACTTATCCATTTCTTCTCTTGTGATGGTTTGAATTTGACCTCCTTCTGTCCTCTGTGTAGACGGTAGATAGTTTTTTAGGCTGTTGTTTTCCAGCCATTTGAATAGGTGTTCATGCATTTTTGTGGACATTTGTAGAAACAGCTTGTATGAAGGCAAACTAGCTGTTCCTGAGCAGCTGAGTATTTATGACCCATTAACAAGTGCTGAGTTTTGAGACTTTCTCAAATGATGATAGAGAGCTGAAGTACTGAGCACAAGGGAGGTATTTGCTACCTTGGTGCTTAGCACTTTGATAAAATTTTTTATGCTTTGATATTACATTTAGTGGTGTGTTGGGAAGTACATTTTGCTTACAGAATCAGGCTCTTTGCTGTGTCTTGTGCTGCTGTTACATGTAGTATCTCTGGATGGAAACATTATTGTTCTTTGCATTAGCAGCTTCTCCATCAATGAAAACATAAGACTACTTTTCTATGCTTCAGTGATAGCTAAGTAACTTAGGATAACTGTATGTAACCAGAGCCTTTGACATCTTGATGTTCTAGTTTGCACTGCTACAAAATAGAGAGGAAGGAAAAAGGGTACAGCATCTGCAGATGAAGAAACTGAAGAGGTAGGATTACTCACATAACTTTTCCAAGGGTAGAAAGCTGATCAATGAAGAGACAATCTGATGCCAACAGAGATATTGCTTCTTATCTAAACTGATAAGGTCAAAATTTTATTTTCTTTGTGACTGATGCTCTGCTAAACTGTTCAGCTTTGACAATTATTCTGCACGTGGGTGCTCCGCCCCTGGCAGTGTTCAAGGCCAGGTTGGACGGGGCTTTGAGCAACCTGGTCTAGTGGAAGATGCCCCCGCCCATAGCAAGGGGGCTGGAACTAGAAGATCTTTATGGTCTCTTCCAACCCTAACCATTTCATGATTCTATGAATCAATGGAAGAAATAAAAATTCATTAATCAAACATATTTCTAATTCTTAAAAAAAGAATTGCATTTGTTTTAAAATGTCAGATCTGCAGGATCTTGCTTCTTTCTTTTACCTGTTAAATTTGAATCAATCCTCATTTAGCCACAGAGCAACTTCTGGTGGAGAAAACAGACTAGTAGTCGGGAGTTATTTAAATTAAGAGCTGAGAAAGGCAGGCAGGTGTTAAGTGTTTTGGTCAGACACATTAATAATACAGAAATATTTTTCAGCCTAGTAAGGAAGAGGACAGAGACGCACAGCTGAACTGGAGGAGGAACAGATAGAGATCGTGGAGTTAAAATGTCAGAGCACAAAAGTAAAGTGAATATGTCAGACTAGAAGCTAAAAGAAAATGACTGCTATTATCTCTACACCTGTGCTAAGAGGCTAGAAAGCAAGAAGAGATTAACTCCTTTGTCCATTGTTACTGAGGCATGGCAGAATGACAGGAATTGACGGACATTTGGGATTCCTGACTGCTGGCTGCATATAGGACAGATTAGGTCATAGATACGAGGGGAAGCTGCTCTGTGCTTCTGTAGAACCAGGAAAGGAGATGTATGACAGGCATACTGGCCTGACAGCATTTTAATGCTGTCTTGTATGGTTATTCTGCCTTGTAATGTATGCATTCAAAGAAGCAGAGTTAAGTTTACAGATGTAGCCCTAGGTCTTGTGCCTCAGGAATATTGCAGTGCAGGGTTAATATTTAGTTAATACTGGATTGCTGGTTTTCAGTGGGACTGTAATAAATGCGGCGTGCAGAAGGCCATGTGGGAAAGCCTGAGCAAGAGTGCAGGATGCAAGATTTTCTGCTCTTGTGGGTAATCTGTCCTATATGTAATCAAGTTGCTGACAGTTTTCCTAATAAGTATTTTGTGTTTAAGGACATCTACTCTGCCTCCGCCATGATGTTTAATAAAGATGCTTTTATTGTGAGCCTTTTCATCCTAGCAGGACACTGTTTTCCTTTTACTGGATGAATCTGGGAAAAGTAGTTATGGTGAAAGATACCCTAGGGCATGAGACACTAATTGTGCAATTAATGGGAGATGCTGTCTTACACAAACTATTTTTTTCCAGAGGCATTGAACACTCTGTAGCTCCATATTAGAGAATGCTTCATGCAACTGTTTGTATTATTCTCTCAGTGCTGTTTGTCTCTCATAGCAGGTTGAAAACCTTTGCTGTAAGAAACACAGTAAATAGGGAAAAGAATCTGATCCCTGGAAAACTATATTATGCTGGTTTCCCCTGATACATGAAACTGGTGTTTCCTTAGTGGTAATTAACATTTACGTCTTCAGGCCTTAAAAACAAACAACAAAAAAACAAGTCCCCCAATAACGTTTGGCTGGAACTATAGATAAAACAGTCCAAGGCTTTCTGAGACAGTCTGATAGCCTCTGGGACCTGTGAATAGTCTTCAAACACTGTTACTGCACACTGCAGAAAGGCCCTGCTATGTCATATCACTCCTTATTCATCTCTCCAGGCAGAGAGATATAAGCTGGTATAGTTCAAGCATATTTTGTGGCTAATCTAGCAGCTCTACTTCTAGCATGTTTCTGGCAGGGTCGGGACGGAGCCTGACATTAAATAATTGAAGAGCTGTGGAAGTGGAATAGTGCTTCATAGCTAGCTGTGGCCTGTTGCTTTCCAAAGACTGAGGTCTTTCCTCTGTGTGCCCATGTGAAAATAAGACAAGCAGTGTATAGCGTGGTAGATTCTTTCTTACTCTGGAATTCAAATACAGATGGAGAATTGATAGCAAAAAAAAGAAACAAAACCTGCTAACATTTTATTCTTGCATTATTCATATACACATTAAACCATAAAAGGTAATTTGCTGAACACATACTGTCAATTTCTGGGTAATGTATGAGTAGCTCAACAGCCACAGGCGACTAGGTTGATGCCTCCAGCTAGCTATTCAAACATGAAATGCTACCTTGAAAGGTTCGGGATTTTTTTTAATTGTATCTGAAACATCATTTTCTAAACAGCTTTTCATTTGAATATCAGCAAGAATGTTTGAAATCAAGTGGGATCTTCTTGGATATTAACCAGTCCTGATAGCAATAGTAATACTACATAACATTTAGCAAACTAATCTGGTTTAATGTGCCCATATGTAAACAAAACCAGGAATAATTTCTAATTTCTTTTTTTAATTAGTGATACTGGGTATAAAACTTATGTGGCTTTAAGGAAAGGTACTGATTTTAAGTACTAATGCAGTTTTCCTAGCTTCAAGTCCTGGAGAAATCCTTTGCATTGCTAGCACAGATGAAGGTGTTTTTCATGCATATCCTTGTACATGACTCAAAATGAACATTTTAAGAAGTAAAGCATAACGTTGTTGCAAGTCTGTACTGTATACTGGGTAGCCAGCTCCTGAGGTTGTAAAAGGAAAATATAGGCAGGTTCTTTGGAAAGAACAAACCTTTCTTCTGACATTCACAGTAGGAGATAGCTATACTTCTGTGGCTACCTGAGGAAAAGCTTGTGTATGGTGAATTGCTATTTATGCCTTTGGGAAGGTGCCTGTGTGTGAAAGAAAGGAAGGGTGGTTTTCATCATGGGTAAAGGATGCAGAACGGGTCTTCAAGAGAGGGAAACAGTCCACATTTGTCCAAGAACAAGAGCGAGGGGCAGCACATATGTTATGGGAAAGACAGGAGTAGCATATCACAGGCAGAGCTTGTGTGTTGCTGGTACCCTGTCAGGACGGCAGGATCCTGAGGAAAAGCAATGGAAAACTCAGCAGTTTTCATGTAGGAGTCATTGCAGCATAGCCACACTGTTTAAATCAGAGGTATTAAAAGTCTGTTTCATAAAAATCAAGACAGAGGCTAGTGTGTGGGTTTTGGTTAGGAATTTTGGTTAGGAATTTTGGTTAGGAATTTTGGTTAGGAATTTTGGTTTGGTTTTCTTGCTAGTAAGAAAACTAGGCAAGTTCAGGGCCACCAGTGCTGTCAAAAGTGCAATATTTTGTAACCTTTGAAGAAGTGGGTGACTGTGGTACAGCTTGAATTTCGTATGGTTATGGTTTCCTTGAGTAATGTGGGAGTGCAAGATGTGGATTTGACTTACAAAGTTTAACAAATCTCTCAAATCTATAGGTAACAATTTCCTCTGTACACTAACTGCTCATAGAATGAATAGCATCAAATCATAAAAGTTCCTTTATGTTAGCTGGGGGGAGCTAGAGCAAATAATCAAAAAATGTTATTTTTTTTTCTGAAGACATGAGAGTCCATTTATATCGTTACTGTGTCTATAGTAAGTGCACTGGTAGCTTCCTTTTGCAGTTCTATAGGGAAAAAAAATATAATTAAGACTTTTCTCTAGCTGGTCTGATTTTGCTTTTCCTGCTAACTTGCAGAGGATCCAGGAGTTTTGAATATATGTCTAGCCAGTACAACAAATAAACAAATTTTCAAGGTTCCATGTGTCCTGCAAGAAATCATGGAGAAAATTTCAAGAACAGAAAAAAACCCAGAGCATCAGCTTCTTTTTTTCTTGCATTTGCCTTTGTTGTTTGTGCTTCATGAATGTCAGTGTGTGATATCAGATAATGTAATTTAGTATCTGGTTTAGAGTATCTGTTATTATTCAGAAGTGGTTTATTCACTTGAGGATGCTAAGAAAGTTTCTGAGAGGTAAGGATTTTTAAGTAGGCCCTCAAGCAGGTCAGAATGGATTCACATAAATATTTTGGTAGTCCCCAGTTGTTCCACACTTGCAAGACAGGCTCTGTGGCAGGTAGAAAAAAGAAATCTGCCACTAGCAATGCCATTTCCCCTCTTAAGGCCAGTGCAGGTTAGAAAAACCTCAGAATGGAAGTTCATTATCTTCCTGTTTCAGTGAACAGGGGACGCACAACCACCCCTGGGTGTGCTCTGTTTGGATCAGCATGGTGACTAAAAGATTGCAGTTAGGTTGTAGTCCTTCTCCTGTGTTCTATACTCCACCATGATGTGTGCTCTGCAACTTCTAATCTTAACAGAAGAGGGGAGGAGGAAGGGTGTGAGCAGCGCTGATAAGTGCCTGCAGTTATTTTTGCAGGTTAAATCCTGCCGAAATTTGATTAATTTTCCCCTTTTAGTGTAGTGTGCAATGGGACTTGTTCATTGTTATCTTTTCACACTGTTTTTCATTAATGTGTTGTACCTGACTCCTAACAACCAGGACGTTTTAATGAGGTTCCTGAACACATATGCAGAGAGAGCCTATTTCAAATAAAATATAGCAAGCATGAAATGAATTTTTAAAGTTTTTAACAGGAAACTTTTTTAATGTGTAACATAGTGTTTAGAGGGAGGGTCTTGTGTCAGGTTTGGTGGGGTTCGTTTGGGTGTTATGGGGATTTCTGTGGTTTGTTTTTTCTTGGACATATAGGAAGTTATGTTGTTTTTTTTTGTTTTGTGATACTTGAAGAGATGGGGAACATATTTCTAGTATATAAAGCAGCTTCTGAAAAAGCCATCACAACTAACACAAATACCTTTTTCCAGCTAATATTTTCTTTACTCTTAGGCAAGAATAACCTGTCTAAATAAAGGAACCAAAGTGCCTTAATATCTTGATTCAGAGTAGCCTGGTAATACATCCTGTGTTGAACACATTGGGTGACTGGATTCCACAGGAATCAAGATTGGAGTGATTACCTCAACCTGGCAGTTTAAGTTTCGGCTTGAATTTCGATGATTAAAGGGAAAAAGTCAGGATTATATTTGGGTAGCTTTTGAAGAGAAAAATTCAGGAAGTCCACAGTGTTTGGAAGTGTTGAAATGTGGTTTCAGTAATTACCTGAGAATTGAGATACCTGTTTGTTTAAATGTGCACCTCTGTTTGATACCTGCGCATCAATAGCTTGTCCCCTGACCATTGCATCACTACAAGTAGAACAAAACTTCATATTTTCTGTGCAGATGAAATTCTCCCCTCCATGAAATGGCATACCAGTGCCTAGAACGCAATACTTTACATATAAATAGCCATGTGTTTGTGCTTGCTGACTTGTATTGCCACAGTCATGGTCTTGGTGTTTTACTGTAAATTAGCCGTACTGTTATGCTGATGGCTTCTTGTACTGTGTTGCCTTCAATGTTTATACTCAGCCTCAGTGTGTCTACTCTCTGTATTTCTAGATAGTGGAAAAAGAACCTTAACAGAACAAGAGAGCCACAACACAGCAATTGCTTGGGTGACACTAGCTGTTAACTAAGCTGGAGAGAGAAGACTGTGAGAGAGTGTTACCCAGCGCTCTACAGAGTGTGATTTCAGGGAATCAGGGTTTTCTCCTCCCCCAGACCCACTCCCAGGAGTAGGAAGCCCTGAAACAGGCTCGCTGCTGCTTTACAATTTTCTTTCTCAGCTGCTGTGCTGCAAATTAACTGTACTCCTCCTGGACATGAAAAAGCCCATATAATCAACACAAAATGCAAGTTCACTGGGGTTTTCTGTAGTGTTTGGAATAGAAAAGGGAGGGTTTTGCCCAAAATCCTTATTTAAGGACAAGTTTGGAAGCTCTTACTTTTTGGAATTTGTGTCTTTTTGTTGATGTTGAATGTACTTTCAAAACTTTTAATTTTAGCAGCCCCCCAGCTCTCAATATTTGACTGGTTGGTTGAACTGTTTTGTTGTGAGTTTATTCTAGATGCTCCTTAAGTGTAATATAACATATTCTTCCTACATATTTGGAGTGTGTTTCCTCTATTATGAGCAATGAAGGCTTTCTGCAACCAGCTCTAGAAGCATGGAAGAACTACTCTATGAAGGGTAGGCACTTTTTTGTTGGAGAGTTCATGTTCAGTTCTGTCTTCAAGCATGAGTCATTTAGACCTGCCTCCGTGTGATATGTTAGTGGGCAAGTTATTTGAGGCTATTCAGCTCTTGGTTTAAGATGGTTTCAATGAATACTGTTAAATACATAGGTAGTAGCTTTTTCTAGGGAAGGCAGTTGGCTCCTTTTGCCTCTTACCTCTTGGGTTTTTTTTTTAAATCGTGCCCGAGGTCTTCATGATCCCCCATGTCTGTGTAGTTGCGGGAAGGCAGTTTGGATATCAGCACAGTTTGGAGGAGTGTGTGTGTGTATTTGAGCAGGGTTGCCAATGGGTTTTTATTACTCCCATTAGCAGAGGCTGAGGCATTTGACTAACAAAATCCCAAGGTCTGGCAGATGTGTTATTTTCTGTACTGTAGCAAGCCTCTTTGTGTACAGACTGTGCTTTCCAGACCTGCTCACCTGTCATTTTCTGAGGGACAAACTAATGAATTAGTATGTTGCCCTTCTTGGACTGCAACAGATTGTCAGTTTATGCTTTGGGATTGGTAATGTGTCTGGAATTGCTAACCTGGTCACTTGAAATGCAAGTTTTGTTTTAGTGATTAATTATTAAAAGGCCATTTTCATTCTCTGACTCCTATTTGATACCTCAGTTTTCTGAAGGATTTGTAAGATTTTATTTTAATCAATACCACAGATCCTGTGAATGTGTTGCTTGTGAATCATTTGCCATTCCGGGTGTGAGACACAAGAGCAGATGATGCCGATCCCTGTACAGAGGGGCCAGCAAATCTACTTTCTGTTTGAATTTATAACAAACCCTCAAATCTGTAAAGCTATCATGCAGCTGCATTCCTGATAAGCTTAATTCACAAGTACTCTGTGAAGCTGAAAATGGTTCCTTAGAGTCTTCAATGGCTTCTGATCCTCCTTGCAAACCCAGCTGCAGCAGACTGTGGTGCCTGCCCTATAGCTTACGCATCCCTCAGATGGGTGTTTCTGTGGGCAGCAGCACAGGGCTGATTCTTGCTTCTCACTTTTCTTTCTTTAAGAACTCTGTTCCTGTAAGGTCTGACAGAAAAAACTTCCCCCCTTCCAGGCTGCCTTTAATCAGTGCCTTGGCTCAAGCTGGCACAAAGCAACTGGGAGCTGCACCTGAAGGACAACTTAACTGCTTTGTCAGAAGGCACATACGGGGTGCCAATGGTACTATTATGATGCTTGTAACAGCTAGCAAACTGAAGTACAATCCCTTTCCCTCAAGATGTCAACTTGACCTAATCTAGGGGGGTGTTTAGGTAGCTGGGATCACAACCAAATGCATTCCATCCTCATGGAATGTCAAGATGGCTTCTTGAAAACATCAGGGTGCTAGAGCTTCTAGCAGACTCTTGGTTCTTTTTTTCTTAGCAGAAATAAAACATACTGTACTCTGGCCTACTTGCACAACAAGCAAACTGTTTTGGCTAAAATTTTCCATTAAACAAAATAAAAGTCAGTCTAATGCAAACTCTAGCATGGAAAACTTCATCTTGAGCAGTTTGACAAAGCTGCAAGTAACTGAAAACAGGGCTTTCTCATGGAAACGCCTGGCAACTTTAATGTTTGGCAGCACCAGCAGCTGCACCTATTGTAACAGCAATATTGTCAAGTGCTCCCTGATTTATTATGTGCCACTGGGATGATGACCTGTTTAGCCAAGCATTTTAACAAATCACTCTTGGGCAACTGACACAGATGACCAAAACTGTGACATTTTTGAACACTTCTGAACAACAGATTTATGGTGAAACAAGGCTGGTGATTATGTGGGTAATAGAAGAGAAAAAGTATGTATTGATGGATTGTGTTCAAACAACATTTCAGAGTGCCCTTGGGCTCAGCACTCCAACATATTTTATTTGCTTTGACCTTTGCATAGATGTTAGAAATGTTGATTAACCACCTCATGCTGACAATGTCATTGGGTATTTTGGGGAGACTTGTGCAAATGCAGTGGTATTCTTGTAATATTCAAAATGCCTTAAATGAAGCAGGCTTTCACAGAATACCAACATGGTGACCTTTGCTTCATGGCTGTGGTAGCTAAGAAAATCTCATTACAGACCCTGCAGTATAACTTTGGTTTGACACAGTTTTTTGTTTCTTTCTTAAAAAAAAACCTGCAGCCCCGCAACATCCCCCTCCCCCCCCCACCCCAATCTGCTCAATATGCAGTTTAGCAGGTAAAGTTGAGGTATTCTGTCCTATGGTTTTATGATAGTTTTCTTAGTGCTGTGAGGTATATTTCAGGGAATAGTAGAAAACATTTTTAACAGCTTCTGGAAAAAGGACTAGAACTACATACAGTTCCATAGGCATCTCCTGATCTCCTGTGTGGTTGGTAATTGCTAGCATAGATACTTTGCTAGGTATTGCTAATCTAACACCAGAAAGCCCAATTAGTCACCTTTGCTACCACCAAAAATTTCTCTGAAGGAACAAATGGGATAGCTTGTTCTGATGTTTTGCCCTGGGTCACAGCTGCACAAGCTATTTAGGAGGGTTTCTGCAATTGTAAGGGCACTGTTTGAATGAGACGCTGTCGTGGTTTAAGCCAAGCATAACTCAGAACCACGAAGCCGCTCGCTCACTCCCCCCGCCTTCTTCCTCCCCCCACTCCCGGAGGGATGGGGAGGAGAATGGAAAGAATGCAACTCCCACGGGTTGAGATAAGAACAGCCCAGTAACTAAGGTATAACACAAACCACTGCTGCTGCCACCAATAATAATAATGATAAGGGGAATAACAGGGGAAGAGAATACAACCCCTCACCACGTGCCGACCAATACCCAGCCTAACCAAGCAGTGATCTAGCCCTCCTTATCCCTCTGGGAGCTGGGAGAGGGAGAAGTGTGGAAGGAGTGAGCGAGCAGCTGCATGGTTCTGAGTTACAGGCTGGGCTCAAACCACGACAGACATCACATCTATTCCTATCTGGATATTTGACCAGCTCTGAAATATTTTCAGACTGTCATCAGCCACACAAAAATATTGAAGGATTTCAACCCTAGCTTTATTTTGGAGTACAATAAAGGATGTTTGACTTCAGTCTGTGAGCGAGCACCACCACGGTTTTAGTACTGCTTACTTTTCAGCCACTTGAGAGTCCTGTCGTGTTGAAGTCCAGGCTGAGGAACTGGCCTGTGGATTGTTTTGTTTGTAGCCCCAGAAAGTGCAGTTGAGATTGCGGCCTCAATTCCTAGTGCTTCCATCACAGGCCACATTTGATGAGGCACCCTGGGACAGGAGTCACAGGAATGTCTTAATTTTCCCCTCCTTCTGTTTGACTTTGTGTGCCACTAGGTGAGAAATTGGATACAAATGCAGGAGATCTAAAAGTACAGGGTGTCTTTTCCAAGCTACCAAACCTTTCTTCTTTGGACCTGACTCAACACCTAAGTAAAGTGCATTCTGTCCTGTAACCATGGCTGCAAGGCCCCTTCTGTTACTGCCTCTTGAAACCTTCTGGGGTGGTTCTGATACTCTGAAACAACAAATACAGCTGTAGCACTAATAAACTAGTATTTTGATAATACTTTATCACTTCCCTGTAATTGTTTTGTAGTTCACTGTGCCAGCCAAGGGATGATGCTTCTTGCCAGAAACATTTGTGTTTAAACAATACACAGCTCTGTCATGACTACAAGAGAGGTTTCTCTGTTATACTGGAAAGGAAGGAAGGAAAAGACTGACCTGTGAGAGCTGTAAGGATTATTTGGGGTAAAGCTTTTAGGAATTAAATGACCTTTAAAGTTAAGATCTCTTTGAATGGATTCAATACATCTGACAAAACAACTTGAACTCTCTAATGCTTTTCAAATGTATTTAGCCATTTGTTATTATTCCCACCTTTCTGTTCTGTTTAGATCACTTGTACTTCTGAGAAAGGGCAGCTTGTAAAGCAGTCATACCACCTAGATGTGTCTGGGAGGTAGATGACACTCCATCTCATAGATTGGCCTGTTATCCTGCTCTCTGAGAGGCTTCTGGTTTCCTCTTGTACCCTGGGGTTAAATTCCACTTTGAAATAAATGGATGCAGTTTGAATAGGCTGTAAACTGCATTTTTTTTTTTTTCCCCCTTGATTCTGTACAGCCGTCAAGCAGGAATGGTAGTCTGCTTCCTGATAGCTGTTGTTGGGAGGGCTGCAGGAATTTGCAGCTCTTGAGGGATTGTGTTTGTCCTACTGATGTCCCCTATAGCAGGGAGGGGAATACCTAATGCCCCCCCTCAAGAATGTGAAGCAGTTTCTTGAAAGTAGGATATTTGTATTTTTGTAGATAATTTTTGCCTTTTTGTGTGCAAAGCAAACTGTATGAATACCAGAAAACCTAATTAGGTGTCTTCATGCCTTTAAGACCTGCTTAAATGAGAATAAATGGAATCACTTAATTCAGTAGCTATCAGGGAGAGGAATATATTTTGAAGATGTTTGAAAGATTATTCAAAAATTAGTTTATATAGCTTGTAAAATTAGTTTATATAGCTTGTTGCCCTGTAACATTTATGGAACCACTGGTTAACAGCTGCTGAGACTGAGCTGAAACTCTGCCTTGCTGCTTCTCTCTCAAAAAGACCTGGCAGAACAGGCAGATCTTAAACTCTGGCAGACAGGTCAGTTGATTTTTGGCCTTTGGGTGAATTGGGTATTAAAAAAAAGCCAATGCAATTTCAGTGGAGGAGGGGGAAAGTTAGTGCTGTGTTGCAGGAAGCAGCTGCAGTGATCACTGTTACCAGCTAGGAGGAAATGGCCCGAATACTTTAAAGTCATGTCTCGGGAGCTTTAGTGAATCTTGAATCTTGCAAGCTGCTGCTGTTTAACCTGCAAAGAAGATAGAGTGACATGCTTTTACGGTCTGAACTGGCAGTGCTTAAATATTTTCTTCTCTTGTCTCAGAAGCCAAATGGCTACGAAGCTATACTGCGTGATTGCTTAGCTGCTCTGCCTCTACCGGCAATAGGAAGACTTGTATCTTCTTCCTTTTCCTCATCGTAGTAATTTTAGTACCCCCAAAGAGTTACAGATTGATGGCCCTTTACCATTCCCTTACCCTCACTGATCGCACTTCCATGCATCCTTGATCTACAAAGGTCTTCTTAGAGAAGAAAAATTGACCTTTTTTTCTCTTCCTATTCAGTTCTTGATCCCCATGAGCAGAGAGCCAAATGAAAATTGGTGTTACTCTAACAGCACTCATCTTGAAGAGAGTTAACAAAGTACTTCTGCTGAACTAGCTTAAATGTAAGTGACATTGTATCAGAGAACTAAATTGGAAACATACTTACGCGGCACCCAGCTGGGGGCCCTTAACTTCTATTGCTGCTTATCCTGAGGTTTGAGTCCACAGCTGACTTTTAATAGAACTAACTTGTGATGAAATAGCATTTCAAGGGTATTGAAAAATCTTAGCTCTGAGTGTGAAGGTTGTAATTGTGTAGATGTTTCTTTAGAAAAGGTGGAAGAGAAGGGTGCTTGGGTAGAGTCACCTGCTCCTGGCTGTTATTGCTTGAGCGAGTTGTTTTACAAGGTTAAAGTTAACACATGAATGTGGGCAAAGGCTAAGGGATGCTGTGTGAGGATAGCGTGACACACTGGGGACTCTTGGTGGGCACAACTTAAAGTTGTAGCTGATATGTGTGAAGCTGTTAATTTGAAAGAGTTCTGCATATGCTGCTTGGCTGCCGAGTTTAACATATACATATCAAACCAAAGACAAGGGGAAGCACTGAACTTCTGCAATTATGAGCAATTTGAGCAACTGAGTGGTGAGTAGAAGTGGAGGAGCTGTTTTGTCCTGTTTTCAGTGAGAGAGAGATAGTAATGTATCACAGGGAGAACAAAGGAGTTGGGCTGATAAGGAATGAAATAAAAAGAACCTTAAGAGGGAGAGAAACGGGTTGGCCTTGCCTGGGAAGTCTGGACCAGGCAAAAAATGGGAAGAGCAAGCAAATTGTTGCAGTAGTGTGATTGTTTGACTCTGCTGTTTGACCTGGTGGGTCTTGCAATGCGAATGAGCTGGGAAGACCAGGAGACAAACTGTAATCTGTCTAGAGAATCTGGGGCTTGACACAAGCCCAGATCTAGCTTCAAATGGCAACAAAGAAAGGTGATTGTGCAAAGAGCATATTTTCTTTCTTTTTGACCTCTATTTCACATGTTAATTAAAGAGCAGTCTTAGTTATGGAACATCTGAGTCAAGTCAGCTTGAGTAAATACTTGATACGCAACAATTCTGTAGGGTTTAATTGTAGTATGGTGTACTTGGATAATAGCCAGAGCATGTGTATATATAAACTGCTAGATGGAAGAAGTAGCTTTTGCCTTGCAAGGTCAAGGCAGTTGGGCTTCTCTCTGCTCCTCACCTCTCCAATAGGAAGAAACCAAAGGCCATAGTCTGCCAACACTTGGATTAGCTGAAGGGGTCCAAATATTGCAGCCTGATTCATGCTACATGACTAGCTAGGGTGTTTCATCAATCAAAATGTCTTGGCTATTGTTTTTTTTCATTTAAAAACACTTCTCAGGGGAAAAGAAAGAAAAAGTCAAAAACAATTAAAAGTTTATTCAAAGAAAATATATTTTAAAATCCTTCAAGTAAAATTGTATGTCTGTCAAAATGAAAGGAGTAGAAGAGGGGAAAAATACCTCTATTTTCTCCAAGTCACAGTACATTTTCAAACTCTTAGTCAAGTAATTTTGCATTTTCTGTGTTAAAGATGTCTCCTTATCTGTCTGGGTTGAAGGTGTTTGAATTTCTTCAGATAAAAAGTAATTTGATAAGTATTGTCATAAAGTAGCAGCAGAACATATTGCATTGTGAAGCTGTTTCATGCTGGAAGCAGATTTGTTTGGAAAATGCAAGTTCATTTAAGCTCACTGTCAGCAGTAAGAGGTTTTTGAAAAGGAGCTTTGTCAGGAAAGTTTCTGCGTTTCTGAGTGAAATTTCTTGTCAAAAAAAAGTTCTGTGAAAGAGAAAAGGTTTTTCAGAAAGAGTTTTCTGGTTTTTATATTGAATCAGGAATCTGAAAGATGGGTTGTATTTCCAGTTCTGCCACTGACATTCTCTGTGGTCTTAGACAAGTCACAAACACTTTGTTGTTCAGAACTATCCATAAAATCTGAGCAGTTTGATTTTAGGATAATTGTTTAAGGGCAATAAACCTCTGCTGTTCAGCACTTTAAAACTGGGCGCTTGACCCTAGGTGTCATGTGAAATAGCTAGGAGACAAGTTCATGGACACTTAAGAATTGGGCCTTTGTATTTCCTTTTACTTGTTTTCCTACTATGTAATGTGAATTACAAATCCAAATACTGGTTTGGAGCTAGAGTTAGCAATGTTTGCAAAATTCTGAGATCTGAAAAGAGAGGTTGAAGTTGGTAACTAAATACAAATTTTAAGAAAATTTGGATAGTAGAAACTCTGAAATGTTTCATTTTAATCTCTTGCACTGTTATGTTTTACTGGAAAAGATGTGGGCAGTAAGAAAGACTATTTGGGTCCAGCCTAAACATTCTGCCATTTTGCTTTGCTCTATGAAGTTCTTGGGGTCTTTTATTAACTGATAATGCATGGAGGCAAGTCCAAGAATTCACTCATCAGGAAGCTTCTTGGCTTCAGAAGAACTGAGGGTTGGGATTGCCAGAACTAGTTTGTAGTCACTCATTTTTTCTTACTTGTGGGAAAAAGACGGCTGCAGCTCTTCTGAACTTGATGTTGTTAATGACCTCCACTGAAAAGCTTTATTGAGTCTGTTAGCCCACTGCCAAAGTGGTGTATTACTGGTCTGGCTGAATCTAAGGAGGCAGGACAGGCAGTATTGCGTTGCAATATGCAAAGCCTGGTAACACTGGGAGTGACCCAGCTTGGGTGTATTACTTTGCAGAGTTGTATAGTTTTAATGCTTAAGTGTGTCTTCTGCTATCAATAACAATAATAGATCAACATATATAAGTACTTGTAAGATTTACAGCATGTAAATCTATGATGTGATGCCCCAATTCTAGATTCATTTACATCTTTGTTAATAAAACTAATGAAGTAAGTAGAAAAGTAAATGTTAATCCAGAGATTTAAACCAGCAAATAGAGCTTATTTTGTTTCTACAGCGCTTAAAATGGAGTGGAAAATTCACCAGTTTCACAGTGCTAGTTCTAACAAGAACTGTAAGTTTCTTTAAATAATTTAATTGTCTATAATCTAAATGTGATTGTGTTTCCTTTCCCCTGATAGCTGGAGATTTGCTTTCCTACTTTTTTTTTTTTCTTGTGACTTTCTGTTAACTAAACTCTTAATTTTCTCTTCTTATCATTTTAACTGTTTTTCACATTTGAAAGAGCCTTTATAAACCAGCTATATGGCATCTTAATTTGGTGTGGAAGCTCACTGAAGGCTTTTTGGAAATCTAAATGCATTATATCTGCAGGATCCCATTTACCTGCGTGCTTACTGACACCCTGTAGAAATCCAGACAGTTGATGAAGCAGAATTGCTCTTTGCAGAAGCTATGGTGACTCCTTGACACAGATTCAGTTTTCTTTTATGCTTTCTGTTTATCGTAGACTGTCATACTGCTGCTGGAAATCACTCTCCATGATGCCTTTGGAGCCTTTTTTGTAAATGTGAGTCCATTGGCAGTCTTCTGACATAGCAGCTCTGTGGTTATCAGCCACAAGCCTTGGCCAGCAGTGCTGCAGTTCCACATTTGAATTTTCTCAGAGCTCTCAGGTGAATGCCATCCGCTTCTGGTGATGTACTAACATCCAATTTGTCTATTTGGTTTAATACTTCCTGCGTACTTGCTTTAAATTGATCTAGCTCTTCCAGGCTGTCTGCTGTGATGAATGTCATAAGACATGGGATACTTCCAATACCTTCTGTAGTAACAACTGGCCAAAAAGAGTGTATTGAGCTTCTTGGCTGTGGTCTTGTCATTCCCGAGTCTCCATTTTATAATGTAATCATCAAGGTTTTCCCAGCTCCCTTGCTGGCCTAGTATAGTTAAGAGAGTTTTTATGGTTAGTCTTGTGTATTTCCAAGCCACTCTTCACGTTCTTTTTCAGCCACTTTTTCTGTGATGTTTTGTGTGCTTTTCTGATCTCCTAGTTTGGACAAACTTAATATTTTTTTGCATTGTACTTTAATTTGAAATTATGCCCTACAATATGTTTATTGCTAGAGCAATGGACAATCAGGTTTGTTACAATCCTGGACCACTCTGAATCAGGTAAGACCTTTTCTGGCATTTCCCCAACGCATACTTTGTGTTGTTATTGCCTTTGATTTGGGCAGCAACATTGTCAGTGCTCAGAGTGCCACTTGGGTGCAGCGTGTCTGTGCTGGCTCTGGAATGAACAGCTGTTACTGCTGTGGTTGGTTACAAAATGAGCTTGTTACAATGAAATGGCTCAGTGCAGTTATGTTCACAGCCTACAATAAAAATGGAATCCCTGGGAGCCGGGAAGCAGGGAAAACCTGAAAGCAGAGGATTGAATAGTACATTCAGATGTTCAGGCCTGCACATCAAATTGATATATCATACCTGTCTTTTGCTCTCTTCAGTTTCATGGGCCCAAGTGGACTAAAAGCAGCACCTGGTAAAGTGATGTCAACAGTGACGACTCCATAAGAAAAACTGGGGTCAGCATATATGAAGAATCATTGTTAAGTGTCCAAAACCTAACTTTGAAAGAGCCTTCTGGATTTTTATTGCAGTGTAGCAAGTGAGAATATGTGAAATGAAGATAAAAACCCTGATATTCTATGGGATGACATCTAAATGGGTTGGGTCAGGATCTGTGTGAGAAAGGAGCTGTGATAGACATTAGAGCTATGCATTAAGCAAAATATCTATTGATCAAATGGGGGCATTAAGCTAGTTCTCTAATTAAAAACAAAAAACCCCCCAAAAACCCAAAGCAAAACAAAACAAACAAAAACAAACAAACAAAACCCTCAAACCCCCCCCCAAAAAAAGGAAAAAAAAAAAAAATGCCAGTTGAATTTTCCTGTGCTACATTACTTAAAAACTTACATAAGAGAACACTAAATGGTAGACATGTATATGCATCGTTTTAGTCAGAAATGTTGAGAGTAAAAATTACACATTGATTCCAGAGGCAGATAAATCAGTCTTTCTGGAGAAGGTAATTTAGTTGGCACAACTGAAGTAGGCTGACTCCTCCCTCACAAGATATGTCAGGACCTAACCTTACTAGGAGGAGGAGTAAATGCTGCTGGATGCTTATCTCAAATGCTTAGCATCTCAAGGCATCCTTGAGGAAATTAAATACCAGACTTTAGAGTAGTCTTGGATCTGGCTCGGGCTCTGACTTGGTGTTGCGGGCCAATATTGCTATTTGGTGACACTCTGTAAAACTCCCTAGTTTCAGTGGACAGTTTTCAAAGAAAACCTTGGCTCAACATTTTGTAGCCCATCAGGTACTCTTCAGTATTTGAAATGTATGTGTGCACCAAATGGAACTTACTTTGGAGTAGTGCTTGTTGGCAGCAATTTTGGGTGCTGCTTGATTAAGCACTAGCTATCTGGGTATATCCTTTCACATGTTATCCTCTTGAGGAGCAGAATAGATAGATGCTTCTGGCATCTTTGGCAGGGAAAAACTGCTATTCACAGCCCCTCTTCAGGTATATGTAGCCTGTGAGAGATGGGAAGAAGGATGGAGGAGCTTAAAAGCTTTTACAGACTCTGAAATCCAGTGTGGGCAAGGGAACGGGTTGGTTGGCTGTAGTCTTTTAATCTGCCAGGTGTACATACATTGCAGAATAAAGCCTATTAATTTTTCTTGGACATGAAATCAGGGAAACAGCTTTTATCAGACCTTACATCTGTTGGTGCCCCAGGATATACAGACAGTAACTAACAGCAGGAGGCCTGGAATGTGACAAAATGCTGGCAAAGTGTGTTTCATTTGATTTGTTTGTTTGACACTGTGGTAGGAGTTTCAATTAGCAGAATGACTGTTCCCTAGCCAAATGAAGGAAAAATTATGGTAAGCCAATGTCTGCAACCCTGTTTGCTCCTTTGAATGGGTCTGCCTCGCAGTAAGGTGGTATGTCTGTTCAGTATGTAAGGTTTTAAATCCTTACAGCTGTTCCTTATAGCATGAGGCTGGAATGTTTCTCCCAAAACAGTGACTGGAAAAAATACTCTAGGCTGTTGGTATGGAACTGTCGCCTATTGTGTAGCTCCTAGCTGTTTCTGAAGAGCTCAGAAATTATGACAATGATGCTTTAAATTTAGGGCTGTGATCTGTTTCAGAGCATTGCAAATATGTTATCCCTCAAAAAGAGTCTTTTCTTGCAAATGTTCTGCTTCACTACCACGTATAGGTGGTGTGTGGAGCTGTTACAGAGGGGGAGACAGACCTTGTGGTGTGTGGAGCTGTTACAGAGGGGGAGACAGACCTTTAATCTGCATCTCCAATTACAGTGTGCTTGTTAAGCCTGCAGGCAGGCTTAAGGGCGGCTGTCTGCCCACGCCATCAATACAGCCAATGACTTAAGGACCCAGCAAAGTCTGGAGGACTGGGGTGGGTCCTTTCCAGACTCTATTCTAGATATTGGTGTGCCTGTATGAAAAAGTAGCAAGATTTTGCCTTTTTTTTTTTAATTATTATTAGACTTCTGGAACTGTCTGTTTTAGAAACAAAAGCATTGTTAGGGATGTAAAAATACTACTTATGATTCAATTGAAAAAGTACAGAGAATCATACTGATGTGCATTGGGGCAGATAAAGCAGTGGGTACTGGACTTAAAACTTCTTATTCTGAAGCAATGAAATAAAATTAACTCCCCAATCCCACTAGTTATCCTGTATTTATGGCAGCTGGGGAATGTATGGCATGAAAATTTAATCATGATTTTTTTCCGTTATGCAATAAAATACCTCAGAAGCCTTTTTATTTCTTGGGTAAACACTATTTTTAAGACTTTTTTTTTGCCTGATGGATACATCCCCTCTATCCCAAGATCCTCTTATCTGCATTTTGCTTTCTGGAATCAACAGCAAATTCTTGTACTTGCTGAATGGTGTATGAGGGTAGACACCCTCCAGAGAGAGCTTTGAAAAATGGGTATGTTATTCAGAAAAATCCTTTTTATTTGGTGTACTCAATATTGCCATCAAAATGCTTGATTTTGAAATAGGTGTTGTCAACTAAAGCTGGAATAACTGATTCACTGTTAAAGAAACCCACCATTGTGGGCTCTGGTTGGGCATTACCAAGTTTTGCCTTTTTTAGGGATTGGTTACAGATTGGTCATTAGCATAAAGCAGTGCAGGAAATAATCAGTCCCTTTTCAGTAAATAGAGAAAAATACATTTTTCCTGACTAAGGGAGGAAAGGAAATATTTTGCCAAACTTACCTTGATGTTTAGAAGAGAGTCTGCAAGAATGAGGCAGAGGCTGCAACAGCTGCCTGTGAGGGTTTTGGGGTTTTGCATTTCAATCACAGTAGTGATGAACTGATCTACTTGGGTGTTGAGGTTTAAGCCCAGCCAGTAACTCAGAAAAGGAGTTCTAGGAGAAAGAGACACATATTTAATAGACTTTGTATAAACTCTCTGATGGTCACTATCACTTTTGGCCATAAAAATGACAGGTAATTCTCCTCTCTGTAGAGTTCAGCTGACCCCCTCTTTTATTGTTGTAAAACACAGCAACCTGTTGCGTTCCCTAGAAAAGTAAAAGTTTTCCCTTTTTCTGCCTAAACGTTCCTGTTCTGTGATGGACAATACCTTCTCTTTCATCCTCACTCAAGGGCTGAGATGAAGACAAGCTTACTACCTTCTCCAGATTTTGAGCTGTGGTTTGTGTTAGGGTTTTATTCACACCTTGTTCCCTCTCCCCACCAGGAGAATGCACATATGTAATCCTCGCTACCACAAATCTTTCCATCCGGTTTCTTTCATTTGGAGAAAATAAAGGAAATGGGTCAAGCACGGGTATGATATATACATATATATAATATAAAATATGTTACCTGTGAAAAGTCAGGGTTAGAAAAGCCTAATTATCAACAACTGTTAGATTGTCTTTCTGCCTCTGTAGCACATAACATTTTCCTTCCATCTAGAGAAGAGTCATAGCCATGCCCATGTCTCTCAGCATTGCAAATTTCCTCAGCCAAGTAAAGTCCAAGACAATGACAACACCAGTACCTATAGGAGGGCTACAAGAAATCTGGAGAGGGATTTTGTGAAAAGGAATGTAGGGGCAGGACAAGGTAGAATGACTTTAAGCTGGCAGAGGGTAGGTTTAGGTTAGATATTAGGAAGAAATCCTTCCTTATGAGAGTGCTGAAGCACTGAGAAGCTGTGGCTGCCCCCGTTTCTCAAGGCCAGGCTGGATGGGGTTTTGAGCAGCATGGTCTAAGGGAAGATGTCCTTGCCCATGGCAGGGGAGTTGGAACTAGATAAGTTTTAAGGGCCCTTCCAACCCAAACCGTTCCGTGATTTTATGCCACTAACCAATAATCACATACCTGCAAAGTAATATGGGTGTCCCCTGATGAAGAATGGCCTTGCAGTAGTAAGGCTCAGCCTGTTCCTGGGTTGTTCATCCTCTGCCAGGACAATGCACCTGGTTTGTTCCTGGCTACTGATATTTTCAAATGTACAATTATATCAAAGGTATAACTTGTAGTTCATACACTGCATTTCTGGAAAAAGTCTGACCTACTGCACAGTGCGTGTACTGTGGCTTTTGTGATAGGAATGAAACTATATGTTGTGGTTTAAGCTTAGTCGTAAATTAGACAAAGCATGTAGCCTGCTTGTTTTCCCCCCACAACCTGTC
>WYDI02039188.1:0-20165 GCA_009867235.2 Psittacus erithacus
TGCGCAGTTCTGGTGTCCTCAACATAAAAAGGACATGGAACTGTTGGAACAAGTCCAGAGGAGGGCCACAAGGATGACCAGGGGGCTGGAAAACCTCCCGTCTGAAGACAGGCTGAGGAAGTTGGGGCTGTTCAGCCTGGAGAAGAGAAGGTTGCGTGGTGACCTCATAGCAGCCTTCCAGTATCTGAAGGGGGCCTATAAGGATGCTAGGGAGGGACTCTTCATTAAGGACTGCAGCAACAGGAGAAGGGGGAATGAGTTTAAACTTAAGCAGAAGAAGTTCAGGCTAAATACAAGGAAGAAGTTCTCTACTGTGAGGGTGGTGATGCACTTAAATGGGTTGCCCAAAGAAGTGTCAAACGCTCCACCCCTGGCAGTATTTAAGGACAGGCTGGACAGAGCCTTGGGTGCCATTATCTAGTGTGAAGTGTCCCTGCCCGTGGCAGGCGGGTTGGAACTGGATGATCTTAAAGTCCATTTCAACCCAAAAAATTCTGATTCTATGATTCTATGCTTGTGCTTTTTCAGAAGCCTAGCTTACTGAACAAACTGTACTACCTCCCAGTAGAGACTCTGCTGACAACTGGACCAGGCTCACTGGTAACATGGTGTTTTGCTCAAATCAGCTCACCTCAGCTCCAAGTCAGTTAAACATAAAAAAGCACCTCAAGCTACAACAATGCAGCATAAACCCCCCAGAAATGTTCTCCTAAATAGGGGTATACATGTAAGAAGAACTGTACCATGTCAGGCCAAAGCTTTATGTGTCCCAGGTGATAATCTAAAGCAGTGGTCACTATCAGCCATTTAGGGAAGAGTAGAAATAGGATAGGCATCTTTTCCTGAGCATATGACCTTTAATAAGACAGCATAGACACATGCCTATATTCATAATAAATTTAGTATTTTACAAATTCATGATGATTAGATCAGAAATTCAGATTCGAATCTTTTTAACAGCTAAGGAACTTATGGAAGTTACTCTTCTTTTAATAACATCTAGTAGCATTGAGTAGGAACTAAATTGTGCTTGTAATCACCTCACATTAGAATCATGAGCCATCCAGAATCAGAAAAGACACTGCTAAAAAAAATAATTTTTAAAAGTACTCCCTCAATATACAGCTGTACTCGTGCTACCAAAAAAAATAGAGCAGAATGTGTTCAAAACTTGAGAAGGCATTTTGTTTCTGTTTTCTGAAAACAGCAGCTAAGCAGCAGACAGGGACTACTCATTCATCCTCTCTTTGCGAGTCTGTGGAACACCTAATGCCAAATTTATTCCTTCTAATAATCCCTGTGCACAAGGATGCAGATTCTATCCCCAAAATACAATAATGCAAACTTCTCAAGAAATCCCTATTAGCATAGTTTATACTATAGTTAAAGGCAGACTGTTATCACTTGCTGTTCAACTCTCTTTTATCTAAGTAATAAGTGCACAAGAATAAGAGAAAAATATTTGGTTATTCAGTTGAAAACAGTCCAACTCATTTAACCCTGAAACTATTACACTTTGGAATACACTCAGTTTTCAGAAGCCCCATCTATTCCTAAGTGTTGAGTGTAGCTGGATCAAATAATCATGTGCCCATTATGTGATTAAAACAGCCCCTGATCATGCTGTTTCTATGTTTGTCCCTGTTTTCAACTTCTGTGGCTCCAGAGTATCCCTTTCTGCCCCCATTAAAGGCAATCACAGATTGAGAGATGGCTGCTTTGCCCTTTTAAACATACCACTTGGATCATGAGTAATGAGGAGCATTTCATTTAGGGGTGTTCCTACAACAGGACTCTGGCCAAATGCCATGTGTCTGTTAACTGAATGTTAAAACAAGGTAGGTTAATGTTAGGCAAGTGTCCTTGGAAAGTTATTAGCACAAGAGACGGTTTATTCCTAAAACATTCTTATGCAAAAATAGAAATATATTTAACACTGTGTTCTAGATTTCCAATGCACTTCTCCAAAGAGAGTGTTTGAATCGTTTTGCACTGTATTTGTTCTCCTTGATAATAGCTGCTAGATGGTCTGATAACCCTTCTTGCTCTTTCATTCCAGCTTCAACAGGAACAGCAAATAGCAGCATTATACCACCAAATGAAAAGTTCCAAGATTCTACAAGTTTATGAGATTTCTCAAATTACCAAATACAGTGATGCTATTAATTTTTAAGTCAACTTAATCCTAGCATATTTAGGATTAATAAGTATTAAATTCTTGTCAAAACACTCCTCTGGGGCAGTCAAAGAAGTTTCCCAAGGAATAAGCTAATTGATATGTGAAGCATTGGCAAAATCACATCATTGTTTTACACTAGCCTGATGGAGTTCAGGGGAAAAAAGAAAATAAAAACCACTTAAAAATTAAAGAGGGCAAAAACCATAGACAACTCACTTTTCTGAATTTCACTTATGATGGTTGTATCTCACAAGTTCACAAACTGAATGGATGAAGCCAAAGTAAACATGCTAAGCTAAACATTATAGGTTTTATGTAATCAAGCTATTTTCATTTTTGATACTCTAACCTATACCCCTGAATTAAAAGCTGTTAATAGATATTAAAGTATTTTGAGCTCACAAACATTGCTATTTTCTATTCTTCACTTGCATGCCTTTCAAAAATTACAAGACATACCCTATGAAAGCACACAAAATTTTGGAGTCATCCGCAAATCTGATTAAATGTACCCTCCATCCCCCCTCCCAGTAACTGAGAGAGATGTGAAACATGACATGTCCCAGGGAAGACCGTATTGAATGCCCCCTTGTTTCTGGCCCCCAGGCAGCATACAGAACTCTCAACTTAACCATTCAAACAGCATTTTACTCATCCACCTGCCTAAGCTTTATTGTCCTAAAATGGGTACAAAAATATTGTGGTAGACAATGTCCAAAGCTTTGCTAAAGATAACGTGAACGACATCCAGTGGCCTTCATAATTCAGACACATAGCCTTTTTAACCTTCATAAAAGTCAGTCAGGTGGATGAGGCTGACCATTCTGGAGAGAAGACTGAGGCAAAGAAGGCACTGAGTACCAGTTTAATCCATGTCCACTGGAAGCTCTTTCTAAGTTTATATTATTATGAAAAGAAAAAGTAAGGAAGAGTCCCACAGAAGAGAAAAGATTATTTCTGTTTCACATGGAGAGAGGCTAATTAAGAAGAGAAGGAAGTTTGAGAGATGGCGTGGTATCTCTCAGGTCATAAAAATAAGTGTTTCCTCAGAAATAGGGGAAAATGTATGAGTTTGCTACCACTGAGTTGGCTGGAAGCAAGAAAGACCTGTAAGGACTAAAATAAGAGAGAAAGAACTGATATTATAAATCTGCTGTTTGTCTCTACTCTTACTGAAGTACTTTGTACTAGGTTGTCTTTTTGTCCACTAGAAGAGTTGAATTTATTGGTTTTATTTTTAATTGCTTTAGTTAAGTTTAAAAAGCCTTTTGGGCAATTCATTATAGTAGAAAATTTAAGCACATCCATTTCAAAGCGTTCACTGAATCTACATCTTATTACTGCTATTTAATTGTTGTTTCATTAGTCCTGTTCTTTTTCACTTTGATATTTTTTTAATCAAGGAAAAGGACAGCTTCTATCACCTCAAAAACACTTTCCCTGCATTGCATTTTAGAATGAACATTATTTCCATTTATTATCTACCAAAGACATGCCTTAAAAACCTTTTGGTATGTATGCATGAACCAACATAGAAGCTTCCTGATCATCTAATGCAGTTAAATTCATTTTCCATATGTGAAAAAAAAATTATTTTCCAATACTTGAATTTTAAAAAGCACTCTGGAGCTTGCATTGCATTTAACTCCTACCTTGAATTTATGAAAAACAATGAGAAGTAATTATTTACTAAGGCTTCTTGCTTTGCTTTGTGTGAACATATAAATGTAATACCTTAATGAGTATTATTATAAAGAATAAATAAATTCAGATCTGACATGAAACTGAATCAGCTTTTTGCACGTACCTATTACAGAGGGAAAAGTTAGTTTAGGCTTCATGCCAGCTTAATCCCTGGCATTGGTTCTTAAAAATCCAGCAACATGAGGTTCAATTAGTATTAGACGTAGGAATGTGGTTTGTATAATACGCACACCTGTTTGACATGAAATGGATTGAATCCAACAACCTGTTTTACATACATGGTAATCGCAGGTACTCACAACCCCTCCCTTTTCATCATCCCTTACTGATGATGCGCTTATGTCAAAAAAAAAAAGAAAAAGAAAAAGAAAAAAAGAATAAAAAAAAAAGACAAAAGAAAAGTTATGTGAACATACTTTAGGATCAGTGAATAGGGACAAAACAGTGTTCTCTGCGTTCATCCTATATTGACATTACAGTGGTATAACATCTTCTTGCTTTGATGAGAAAAGACTGCCTAAAGGAAAATAGTTGGATACTTTCCAGGACTTTAAAACACAGCCAAGTAAGCTTTAGTGTATATTTCATCACCTTAACATCAGTTTAAATTACCACTGAAATAATGCAAAAACATATGTCAGATAAGGCTTCATGAATAACCAGAAATCCAGCTGAAATAAAACAATAAATTAGAAATTCTAATGTCTTTAAACAGAGTGAGATCTGTTCAGGAGTTTCCAAAAATTCAAAATTTAGATTTTGTCAATTATTAAATATCTTTCGTCTCACTTAACAACTGACAATTTAAAATTTAAAATCATCAGTGAAAGAAAACTCTTCACAACTGATTCTATCAATATAAATTTATTTCAGAGGCTAGAAGAGTTTGGTTGTTTTTTTTTTTAAAGTAGGTAAAACCTGCAGAGTTTTGGGGTTTTTTTTAAAGGAAGACCCATTTTTCAATAATCACCATTTTAAAGTTTCTTACTTAAAAAAAGAAAAAGTTCATGTTAACACCACGTCATTCTTCTTGAGGCACCCAAAAAACTATTGGAGAGGGCTCTGTTACTTTGACCAGGATTGCTGCTTTCACCAAACACAAAACCGAGTAGGGAAATTCCCTTTGATCAGTGATAAATAAATATTTTACTATTTCTTTACCTCACTTTTTTTTTTTTTATTTTTAATTTACTGTCTTTTGGTGATAATGTGGAGTGGGTTTTAACCATAATGTGTCATGCAAACCAACAAAAGGCTGATCTTGCTCTAAGACATTTATGAGTGCAAAAATTACCCAAATAAAAAAAATCATATCATTGCACCCTGTGAGGCTGACTTTGAGTATCTTATGCTTTTTTGCTTGCATTTGCCAAGAACAGACCAAGAAGTTTCACATCACACTTTTATTTCTTCCCTAACTGACTCATTACATTATTCTAAAGGAATGACAGACTGCAGCTTATTACAAGGAATAAACACAGGCAAGAGAGAATACAGGATTACTATTGACCTGAATATTGAACTAACTGAAAATGAAATATTTCCTTGAAGTAACTACCTGACAAACTGGAATGGCTTTAACCAAAATAAACATATTGTCCTCTGATTAAAAACATGGAAGTGAGTGCAAAAAATATTATTGTCCTTAACCTAAACAACAGAAAGATTCAGACCATAGCTTGTGAGGCTAGTTATTCCACTACATCAATTATTTACCATAGTGCTTTGTACCTTTGGATAAGTCGTAGCCTGTGGCATCACAGTCTAAGAAATAGAAAATATTGTTCATGAACAGACCTTTTTTATCTCAGTTTTTATGTTACCAAGTTCAGCAACTGCAGGTCATAAGCACTATCACTATAAATTATTTTGCAGCAGTACATAACCCTGGAATAAGTTATTCTGCTTCTTCAAAGAACGCTAAAATTAAGTTAGATAAATTATACTTTATGATCGGCAGCTGTGAGAATCTCATTTTTTCAAAGGAAAGATAAGACATATTGCAATGTGTCCCAGTGTCATCCCTGAGTAATGACTACAGCTAATATAGTATGTTGTTTTAAGACAGTCTCATACTGGAAAATTCAAAGTCACAAAAGTTAGTCAAACCCAAAGCTGAAAAAAGCACCTCAGTTGAGAAAAACTCTTCAGACTAAATTTTCCCCTAATGACTTCATTCTTTGAAACAGTGCAAAACAATTTTTTTCCCCTCAGATTTCCATTTCTGAAAAGAAAAACAAGAAAAAATACCAGAATATTTCAACTTACATCCAAAGCATTTTGAGAAATTTACAAGCATGTTTTATGAAGAGATGAAATTTTATGTTTTAGCAAAAATCAAATTCTTACAAAGTAAAACGTTATTTTTCTACCCAACCTGACTGGCTTTTAATTTAGAATAGATGAAAGAATGAAGATCAGTCTCTTCAGAATACATGCAGCTTTTTCTGCAACATATTCATTTTTAGGAAATTTCTTACATTATGTAGTGAGAAATTAACACATTTAAAATTGTGAGCTGTCATACCAGCAAAATGTGGTTGTAAATATCCTAAGGAAGTAAAAACATGAACTGCATTTGTCAAAATATTTCTCTCCTCAAAGTTCAGAACTTGTTTCTCTTTTAACATGGATAATACTAGACCTAGGAATAGCAACAGCCTCCAAATAATCAGCAGTTTCCGTTATCTCTGTTCCCACTGGTGCTTGGTGTTTGAGAGAAAGTTGAACAGTGTGGGGTATGACTCATTATGCTTTTGTTATCCATCCCACCACCATTTTTTTTTTTTACCAAGTCATTACAGTACGTTTCACTAGTAGAAAATCCTATTACAAAGTTCTGCTTCACAGTTTAGAAGATTCAGACAAGTGCTGGTACCGCAAAACACAGCAATAGATGTTAAGGAGTGAACTTTTACACCTGTGCAAAGTCAGGATTTTCCACTAAATACATCTTGCTTTATTTGACAGAAATTTTTATGAAGTGGATCAAACCTACTCTGCTTTTTGAAACAATGTGGATTATGTAAAAGATGGCTGGCATTTCTTCTGCAAGAATATTGCATCCACTATGCCAAATATTTTCTATTCTTACCCTTTATTAAAGGCTAACCCTGACATTTTATTTATCAGAACTACTACTTGTATTGAAGTAAAACGAGCTTTGCCAGAACACAGCATTAGATATCCAGTTAGGAAAGTTTACTTTCGCAAACTGAAAACTTTGTCAGAAAATTAAAATACATGGATATAATGTAATTTCTATGCATGCGTATGCATATGCATTTAAAATGTTTAGTACCTGAAACTACTATCCATTTCTACAAACTCTACCATTTCTATCAGGTTCATTTTACAGACATCCTCAATTACCATGAAGGTACTACCAAAGTGTCATTATGTTATCTGAAGGAACTATTCAGATTTTAGGACTAGGAATTTCTCAGTTACATTGGATACAGCTTGTAAGTTCTCTATCTGCAACAGGTATGACTATTTTGCACTGACTCAGTAACATCCATTTACAAGCTATATTAAATTGGAGAACAAACAAAATAATACTGTATTGGATTAACATTTTTGTCCTTCCATCTATAAGTTATCTGTGTTTTCAGATTTACACTGAAGTGTACACTCCATGTTATCACACTTCTGGCAAACATTCCAGTGTAAAAAAGTAATCACCACAGTGATTAGCATCACATTACCAACAGATTCCTAAGTTTTACATTGCAACTGCTGATTGTTTTCCTGAGAGTGATACTGTTAAAAGACTGAACTATTGTTTCCACTATTATATAAAGTGGAAATCATCATTGACCCTGTCACAGTGAATGATGTGCCTCTTAAAAAATAATGCCTGCATTTACATACTGTTGAATGACTACAACTATAATTAAAATCTCAGAATCTGTAACATACTCTACATCACACAAAACCATGATCATCTGATAGGAGTAAATTTACAGTTCAATACTACATAAACCATTGTGCTCATTTCTTGAATAAACATGAAGAATTATTGGGGTGTATACAAGCTTTAGAACCAGCAGAACTGAACCACCAACTCACGATGTACTTGGAAGTCTGGATAATAAGACAAAAACTGGGATTCCTCCAGTGTGATAAGTTTCATTTTATTTATTCTTTTTACTGGTAATGAAACAGTTTTTCTCATCCTGTATTATTTCTTAAAAGCCAAGAATTTCTTCTGCGCCATTCTTGCTGTTTGCACGGTGACACAAATTAAGATCTAGCAAATTCTGTCAAAACTTGCCACACATGACTATCTCCACAACCACCACTGCAAGTATGTACAGACTATCCACCTCACTTTTGTACCCTCAAAATCACTAGAGCAAGCCTTATAGGTCAGTTTTAAAAATGGCTCTGCTGCAAAGCTAATGTCAGTTATGATTCAGCTCTAATTTTGCCTGTCAACAGTCTTGTGCAGCTTCCCAGATATTCCAGCTTGCTGCCAAGACCATTTTGTAAGCGAAATCTCTCTTTTGAAAATCACTATATGAATATGTCAACAGGTCATGAAATATTTTCATTACAAAACTTGAAGAAAATTTCAGCTCTAAAGAAACAGTTAGAAAAATGTCTGTTTCATTAGGCGTGAGTGTGAAATCTTGCTGGAAAACATTTACTTTGGCAACTCCGTATTCTGTTGGTGGCCCAAAAGTATCCTGACTAGACTATCCTGGTGGGAGGCAGCACTAACTCCAGTGAGGAAGCTGTAGCAGATGGGATAGTAACTACAAGGATCACCTCAGAGCATGAATTCAGAGTGTGCAAATACCTAAGGTGAGGCAGAAATAGAAGTTCACTTGTTACTTCAAAGTAAAAGGCTGAAAATTTGTATTCATTTATCTAAGGATGAAAAAGAAAAATGCGCAACAGAGATGACTTTTTTTCTCACGCTAATAGTGGGAATAGATGTTAACTCACATACAAGAGACAGGGCTCCTTCAAACTCTTCATAAAAGTTCTGTGGTTATTTTAACTAAGACCCTTCAGCTACCTATCAAGCCTAGTTAGCATCCGTCTTTGGTCTCACTAAGTCTTCTACAGCACACAAAAACCTGTGGTTTTAAAGCTGAAGAGCCTGTTCAAGGCATAAGTGAATCAGTTACTTGACTCACAATGAAACTGTTTCCCAAATAGGAATCAGGTAGACATATAGAGGGCAGATCATGTGTGTTTACATGCGTGTAAGGGAGGGTACATATGGTACACCCTAATCCATTAAACAGCGGAAGAAAGCCATTGGAAGCCCCAGTACAAACCCTGAAATATCTCCATGGGGAGATTTTTTTCACAGTCAACATTTTACCCTGCTTCAACCCCTACCTCCAAAATTTCCAGAGATTTATACTATTCCTACATCTGAGAAGGTTTCCAGAGCTGCTCTTCAACCAAAATCAGGAAGGCTGCATAGAGAAAAAAAAGTCTGCTGGTTAAAAGATCTCTCTTGAGCTGCGCAAAAGGAAAGCACCTACATCTTATCATAGTATCTTATCACAGTATCTTATCACAGTATCTTATCATAGCCATGTTTTTCTATGGAGGACTCAACATCCATAAAATCTGAGAGTTTTATCTAAATTTAAGATTTGTGAATCTTTCCTTGAATCTCTTGCACGACTCAATTTGAGATAATTTTTTTTCTTAGACAAATCCAATAAATTCCACAAACATTATTTATCCAAAGAAGAAATCTTAAACAATAAAACACACAGCTGAGTGTCAAGATACGCAAGTTCTGCCAGAGATTTCCTATGCACTCCATCCAAAAAAAGAAATACTTACCTCACTTGTGAATTTCACATCAATTTGATGTCTGTCAAGTATCCAAAATCTTCAAATACACTATGAATTATAACAGTCTACTGAGTGTTATATATATATAAAATCACTAAAAATAATAGCACAACGTTCTAAGTTTCAATTCTTTGTTTGTAAATATTTTTACTTACAACACTTTTTAAGCAGTTCATTGCAAATACACATATCAAAATAAATAAAAAAAAAAACATTTGAGAGGGATTTTTTGGAGTTCTGAGGAATTTTGGTTCAAGTCACACAGATCACATGCATGACTAAATAAAACTATCTGGTGAAGTAGGAAATACAATGACTCCTTGCCTTCCCTGTAACAAATCACCATACTACCAAAAGGATTAAGTGGTTTTATATTAAAATTGAGAAGGAAAAGCCAGCTTTGAGATGAGTGTGAAGAGTTCCTTTAAGTACTTGAATCTGAAATTACAGAACTGCTAGCCAAGGTATGTAGCCTACCATTATAAATAGCCACTGTGCCAGTGGACTGGCAGGTTGCCATTATAACTCTACCTACAGAAAGGGCTCCAGAGTGAATCCTGCGAACTACAGACTAGTGAGCCTGACTGCTCCCATTCATGGAAAATAGCAAGTTGTCTTTAAAAAAAGAAAAAAAAAAGAAAAATAGAAGAAAAAAATAAGGCAAAAAAGATTGCTCAGTATACACACAGATAACAGAGTTTTGTTGGGGAGGCATCAGTACGGCTGTAAAGGGGAAATCCTGCTTCACTAACATGTTGGAATTGCAGAAGGGTAACAATAACCATGTGGATAAAATCTGATCTGGATTTTCAAATGGCCTTTGACAACACTCCACATGAAACGTTATAAGGAAATCCCTTTGCTGAAAAGATTGGAGAACAGATCCTTTCAGCAAGAGTTAAAGCAGAGTACACAGAAGGTAGTGCTTAGGTGTTACTTCAGGATGGAAGAATGCCAAAGGCAGAGTCCCTCCCTCCAAGCTGGTGCTGGCAACAGCTTTATATCCCCTCCCTTTTAGTGAGCCAGAAAGGAGAGGCAACTGTGAAACCTCCAAGCATGTAAGTGATATTGAGCTCTTTACGGGTAGTCAAACGTGGTGTCCACGGCAAGGAATTGTAGATGGGCCTCAGGGATGTGGGGGTGTGTGTAAGTGTAAGGTCGTGCTGAGGAAAAACAATGCAGAACTGGCAGATTCGACTCAGGAACAAGGTCTCAGGGTCAACTGTGGCAGTCCCCTGAAATCATCAGCTCAGAGTGCAAGCGCATCCAAGAAGCAAAGAAGAAGTTTGGCTTCATCAGAAAGGTCACTGAGGACAAGGTCTTTTTGTTCTGGTAACTAACATTGATGAGCCCACATCTTGAGCGCTGTATGTCATTCCAGTCTTTGCGTCTCAAAGGGAAGGTAGCAGAATTAGAGAACACAAAAAGAAAAGCAGCTAAAATTATCCAGAAGGTGGATTTGCTACCTGACAAGCAGAGACGTAAAAGGCTGAGTAGGTCTTTAGTTTGAAGAGGGAGTGTGAAGAGGACTATGACTGAAATTTGTGAATTTCTGAAAGCAGCAGGTAAGCCATGGTATGAGCGTAAGGGTCACTTGGTGAAAGTAGCAGGAGAACAGATTAAAACTAATAAAGCCATGTATGGTTATGTGGTGCCTCACAAACTTCTTGAGTTTACTTCATCAGGCTGTGGAGGCAGGCAGTGTCAGTGGCTACAAAACAGGGTCAGATGGATGCCTAGGCAGGAAAACTGGAAGCAGTTACTAAAGAGAAATAAGGAGGGATGTGTTGCTACCTTGTGCTCTCCTCTTCCATGGGCTAGAGAAGTACAAGGGAATTGGACTGAGAAAACTGTTAAGTTTGTCCACTCTCCTGAAGCAGCATCTTCTTTTGTTTTTACTGGAAACAGACCAGTGCTGGTCTAATCCTGTTGAGAATTAATATTCCCATATGGTTTTCCTCATAAAGGCAGACTATAAGAAAGATACTAAATTTACCTACTACGCTTCTGAAACACTAGATCCATTACCAATTGGTTCATGACACTAAAGACCAAGATCCAAATATGGAGACTGAAAATGGAGGTTAATTCTCTGAGACTCCTCCTTGACAGAAAATTCCTTCAAGGAATATAATATGGTATTTTTCATATCATAATCACATATTATTCATATTGAAGAATGATTCCTCCTCCTCCCTCCCCCCATTGAATAGCTTCTTTCTAAGCAAAAATTACTCAGCTCAATTTACTGATGTTATATTTACATTTCTTAGGCAATTTGGGAGAATCTAAAAATCTTCGTACTGGATACAGAGAAATTTACATTCATAATATAAGCACTTTATGTTTAGTTGATGCTTGTCACCTGCATTAGCTGTTCCACTCTGCATCATCTCTGGCTGAGGGAACTAAAAAAAGCATTTTCCTGTCTCAGTGTCAGGAAGCTAACACAGTGTCATCCTCAACTTACGTCAGAAGAATTTGAACCACAAAACAAAAGCCCTGTGTCTTCATGCTACCAGCAAGTAGACATTTCATTTTTAGATGCTTGAGTAAGACAGAGCTATTTTTTCATGAAGCAGCATCATCTCTCACCAAGAACTGAGAGGAACTGTAGCTAATTCTCAGTGCCACTTACCTTGCCTGAATTCACACAGAAGTATGCCCATAAGAGAGACACAAACTCTCTTTTTAAAAACACCTCACATTTCTTCAGCAGGCCAACAACAGAAATACTGTAAGAACTAAACCACATCTGCTTAAAAGGAAACTTTTTTACACTAAAAGATTAAAAATAGTGGGGATGGGTCATGAAGAGTTTGCACTAGTACTTGAAATTACACACACTTGCCAATGCACAGGTCTTCATTATTAAAAACTCTACCCGACTGGTGCAATGCATGTCACAAACATGATTCAGAGAGAGCTTTATGGATGAATCAGAAAGGCAGTTGCCTGGGACTCAAGCAACCAGACAGCACACAAGAAAGCCAATCTAATTAGAACTATGAGCCATCTAATACATACGTGGGAGCAGAGAGGGGATCAGGAATGGCATACAATATATCATAGTGTAGAATACACTGTATTCTAAAATTCTTTCATCGTAATCTACCTGCATGCTATTTTTGTAAGACTTGCTAAATATTTAATATGACTTTGTAGTGCCATCATATAAAAAGTCAGATGTAGGCTTGTTAACTGCTTCTGAAGATTGAGAACATTTTATAAAGGGAGAGTAGGAGAAGTCAGTGGACACAAAGAGAAGGACTTACTTAAACATCACATGATTGGGCATCACTCCGTTTTTCTCTCAAAGATACAAATGCTAAAAATGAAAATACAAACCACTCAACAACTCTGAACATCTTACTGAGATGCAGACCTCTGTCTCACTGATATTTATACACTCAATGTTTAGCTCATCCTTGCAAGAACAACTTTTTAATTCCAAAAAGCCCCGTCTTCTTAATTCTGCACATGTTAAAACTGGTAATTTTATGTAGTGTGTCTGACTAATCCACAAAGAGCCACTAGCATGTTCAGATGATTTTCAGCAGGTATGAACATGATGATCCTGTCCACTCTTCTTAATTTCATGCAGATGGTGCTGTGAGCATTCCAGGGGTGGGGCTGCCCAATTAGACATTTGAGTAAAAATCACTGACCAAAAAAACAGCTGCAAAGACTTTTTCAACTAGGCCTTTTAGGTAGTTTGTAAACAATTAAGAATTAAATCAAGACTATTGTTGTACTGGTGGTTTAGCCTCTAAAAATATGATTTCTGCTTACAGGCAAAGGAAAGTATATTTGACATCAACAGTTGTGCTCTAAACATTCACTATGATTTTGTAATGAAAGCTGTAATGGGAGTATTCCATAAAAACCATAGGTAGAGAGGTAGTTCCTGACTAAATGGGTAACATCTTGGAAATACAGTCTGTATGTGAAATTTAGGATCAATAAACCACTGGACTACTATCAAGCAAAATGTTAATTTGCACAAAGATCATGTCTATAATGTCTAGTTCAGACTGAACCAGGAACTTTTGCCAGAAACGCTTTAGATGGTTATTACCCTCATGAAAAAATCTTGATTGATCTAGCACACCTTTTGGATCTTAAATCTCTGGCACATCTTTTACTTCTTCAGGAGTTAAGAATAGTTTGTTTTTCCACACGATGGCCTTGAAACACTTGTTTAACTGTACAGCACAGGAATGTCTTTTGCCTGAAGACAAAACATACATGGCATAAATACACTTGCCCTGTCCTAGAATTAGAACAGTTCAATGAAGTAATTTTATTATCCAAAGGTGACAAGTTGTGACTCCCTGTACTACATGACAATTTTGCCCTCACTAAAGATCAGTGTTCATTCTGCATAAAGCCAGTACCTACAGCCACTATACCAGCATCTAAAAATCAACTTTCTTTTTGCTAGATAAAAGAAGAAAAAATATTGTAGCCTCTCCCCTGACAACCTGTGTAGTGTTTAAATCTTGTGACTCAAAATATATCAAAGAGTGAATATACAGTATCAGTATTATTACTCTGAAATTTCAAAGAGATTTCAGCTCTTCTCCACTAAGACATGTGAAAAATTATCAGACCAGCAAGCTGACATTCATATTCTTCCATTACTCAACCCACAGGAAATCAGTACCAAGGACACTGAGGAAAAGCTGAATTGTTTTGACATCCGTTTTCTGCATCTGGAACCTCTAAAAAAAAGGAAATCTTTGCTAGGCACCTGAAAAAAAAAAGAATTAAAAAAAGAGCACATTTTCTGGAGGCACCAGTTGTGGAACCTTAGAGGAAGTTGCTTTCCCTTATAGCAGAGAAGATTTTTAAAGCACTGCTACTTTCTCCATGTTATCTTTCTCATGCCTTTATCAATGCTACCAGTCCACTGATTACAACCATAGGTCAGTGTTGCATAATTTTTCTTACTGTTTTTGACCAGGCTGGTCTTTGCTTTATAGCAGGAGGGTTCCTCATTTTGATAGTTATTCTTTCCCTGAGATCTCCTTCCTACCTTTCTCTCTGCCTTGCATTCACAGCTCCTATTCCCATGGGTTTCAGTATTATTTTAGAGCAGAGCAGAAACCCATAGGACTAAGCACAAGGTAAAGCATGAAGGCAAGATCTTTGCTGTATGGAGCTGGCAGTCCAGGTCTAAGAGAAAACGAGACAGGTGTTCCATTCATGGCAGTGTTCAAGGCCAGGTTGGATGGGGCCTTGAGCAACCTGCTCTGATGTGATGCATCCCTCTCCATGGCAGGGATTTAGAACTAGATGACCTTAAGGTCCTTTCCAACCCTAACCATGCAAATGCCAAATAGGACTGATTAATTCACTTTTTACTGCAGCACCAACTACTTCTGGTCAAAACAAGTAAGTTTTAACTAAGCATGTGAACGCAGTATGCATACATGTCTGTCTAGCAATGACTGAGCAAAAGGGGTTTTTTTGAGGTTTTTTTTTTTGTTTTTTTTTTTTAATTTGTATTTTTTAAATATCTTCTCACATGATTTTCCTGTTGATAGAAATAACCAGGACTTAAAATTGATGGATTAACAAAGGTAGGCGAAAGAAGGCAAGGGTTAGCACCTTGAACAGCTCCAGGATTGCAATCAGCTCCCTTTGAAATCCAAGCGATTAGTCAACAGTTACAATGCCAAGAATAAAGAAAAAGCCTGAGTTCTGTCTATTTTTCTGTATTCAACATCTAAACATGTTGAAAGCAGAGCTCACTTTATCTTGACATTTTAAACACTTATGCAACTCAAATGTAATTGAATCTTTTGTTGCAGTTTAGAAACCGCAAAAGGACTCAGAGAAGCATCTGGCTCACTGTGTTTAAGATGTTTACAGAGGTCTAACAGGTCTAAAAGCATATGCCTCTAGCAGAGCATCAGGATGCATAAAGCATCCTGGGCTTATTCTGCAAAAAAATTCATTTTGTTAGGTCTATCATCTTCAAGTTTCAACAACTATGTTTCAAGTTCAACATGTTTTTCTCATCATAAAACATATCTAGGAAAACCTTTACATGAGCCACCCGCTCAGACTTCCTGTCAGACAAGCAAAGGCTGCATTTTCCCTGCTAAAATCTCTGCCTTATCTGCATCCAAGGAAAGCTTCTTACCTTACTTGTAAGAAACCTTCTTATTCAAAACACTGTCAGCTTGAAAGTTACAGGAAGGCAGTAAGGAGAATCTAGTAATTATACTTATGTGCTAACAATGGGGAATTGGATGACATTACTGTCATGAATGGCTGTGGATATCATACTTTAAAACTACCGTTCGTTGCATCAGAAGTGCAGACAAGTCACTCCTAGATATCAATGCACTTAATTTTTATTCTCTGGACAAATTAATCCTTCAAGTCATCCTTCAGCTTTAGTAGTTTCACAGGAGATTAATGTAGACCTATCTAACTCATAAAATTGGGAAAATGGAGTCATGAAACTCAAATATGTAATACCTTTTCTTCTAAAGAGAAAATGGCAAATTATCAGACTGTAGCTTAGACAGTCATGATTCTAAGAAAGTGATATCTCTGTCCACGGCTTTTTGGAGAGGAAAACACACAAGAGCATGACCTGTTGTCAGGACCTGTGACCCCACAGGGAAGCCACTCTGGAGCAGACTGTTCCTGAATTTTTCACCATGTGGGAGGGACCCATACTGCAGCAGTTTGTGAAGAACTGCTGCCCGTGGGAAGGATCCGTGTTGTAGAAGGTTGTGAAAAATTGTATGCCATGGGAGGGACCCCACGCTGGAGAAGGGGAAAAGCATGATGAGAAAAGACTGGCAGAGATGAAGCGTTATGAACTGACTGTAACCTCCGTTCCACATCTCCCTGCACCACTCAGGGGGAGGGTGTAGAAAAGCCAGGAGTGAAGTAAGGAATGGGGGGAAGGTTTTTTTTTTAGTTTTGTTCTTATTCCTCACCATCCTAATCTGTTACAATTAACTGGCAGTGAGTTAAATTAATTTCTCTAAGCCAAGTCTGTTTTGCCCATGATGGTTACTGGTAAGCAATCACCCTGTCTTATCTCATGATAAGTGTTTTGTTATATTTTCTCCACCTGACCTGTTAATAAAGGGGGAGTAATACAGTGTTATGTTGCTCTTTACTGCTGAGGGGAGGAGCGAAGGGAGGGAATTCTACCTAAAAAAGTACGAAGGGGAGAGGGCAAACTGCAGAGGATGTTTGTTCCCCAATTTATTCTTTTTTTCTTGCCCTTTCTAGAGTTTTAACACAAGGTAAACTAATGAGTGGCAAAAATTGACAAAGAAACTGAAAAGGTATAGAATCTACATTACTTTTCTTAATAGCTTTTCCTTGCTAGATTCCAAATTGAAGAGCAAGGAAAAGTTTCTTAACTGCTTTCATGACTTGGGAAATTCAGATCTGTGATCCATTATACATAGAGTAATGCCAGTGCTATATTCACACTCAAGCTTTACTGGTAACCAGGGCAGCAGAGTGATCCATCCTAACAATTTACAGTCTTAGTTATTTCATACACCTTCTTTTTGCATATCAGATGCTTTTGTGAATATACTTTCAGGCACGTAAGCAAGTTCAAAATTCTTCTACTGCTGACCTTGACATACACAAACTAAACTCTGAATGTGCATGGAGCTCATTGACAGATCAAGACAGTGTTTTCACATGCCATGAAAGGCATTTAAAGAGCTTTTGACCAAATGAAACTGAGAAATAAGACTCAGACCAAAGTCTCACAGTAGACACTGGGAACCTCTTTAAGCACTTCAATAGGCTTTAAATCTGTTACTAAGCAACTAGTAGCCAAGTAGAAAAAAATGTTATTTTTTCTACTTTTAAATTTCCAGCAAGATTAATAAAAAGGAGGGGAATTAGCAGTGCTCTCTGGCACTGAGTTAGCTTGCTTTGCCATTTCATAACAAAACAACTTGCCCAGCTCTTAGTTTTATGTTTTTCTTGTAATGCCCTATTTTTGCTTTCTTTTAGTGTATTTATCACTGGGGTTTTGTTTGTTTGTTCATTTATTTTTTCCACAGACAAAAGGAACTGAGCTTTATTTTAGTTCATCCAGTTCTACTGAAGTGAGCCCTTTTCCCCAGGTAAAGTGTACTTTATATGACCAGGTAAAATGAAAACTAGTTGCCAATCAAACCTATTGTTATTCTGATCAACTGGCAATGTCTTCAGTGAACAACTATTCCAACTTTTGTCTCCTCATGACTTAAACAAGCAGCCTGTTACGGTGTATTTGGTGTAGCTCTGCTAAACAAATTCAAAACTGCAGGCCACTGCACAAGTTTTTATTTAAATTACATATTCTAAAGGAAAGGGTTAGCACCAAAAGCTTTACCTATGAATACTATTGTGAATACTATTAATTCTAAATGCTTTAGCTAGTTCATTGCCACAGTAGAATTCAGCCACCCCACAACTACAGTTTTTCACCATTCCTGCCCTTAGTATGCACCACCAATGTCCACCACTAGTTGAACCAATCACCTGGAATGAACCACACTCGGCCCGGTACAGGCGACCTTCTGCTGAGGTGACAGCATTTATTGTCCTGCCATGACATTCAGCTGGTAGGTTTAACTTTTCACTGTGTGGCCTAAAAGTGACTGGATGACAGCTAGGATGGGGATAGCTTACACAGGCTCCACATGAGAAACTATAGCAACCCAGCTTACTTGTAAAAATACGCTACAAGCTTGCTGGAAATCATGATCATAGACTGATTATAAGCACATGATAGATGTTATTCATGCAGTTGAGGAGTGACCTGAAAGGAATTATGCACAATCTGGGAGAATAAAAATAGCTGGGGGATTTGCTATATTTTTAGGTTTTGGCTTAGCCACTGACAGACTGGGGAATGTTCCCACCAGCCATGTCATCTAGTAAAGGGATAGGACCACTGAACACCTAAAAGACTGTTTAACTTTCATTTTCTTAAGCACAGATTTTTTGTTTCTTGACATTTTCTTTATTTCTTTCCCTCTTTCTTACACAGTCATAATTTTGATGGCAAAGAAATTTTCCAGTATGTTAGTAATTGTTACATAGATAGCAAAACATAGAAATACTTGAAATTTTAAATTAAATAAAAGGTTGTTGTCTGTGAGTTTTCCTGTTACTCATCATGCAATTCTTTCAGCTCAGATATTGCAAAAATAAACTTTTATGGGTTTGTTTACTTTTTTTTTCCTAGCTATTATGCTGAAAGGAACAATATTGGCATTTTCAAGATAAAGCCCTTTAACCCCTAAAATATAGGGTCCAACCACTTTTGTTTTCATGGGATCTCTTGAATATTTGGGGACGAATGAGTGGTTATGAGTGGTTACACATCATTTATGATACCAATTATGTGTAACATACAGTGGTTTTATTTTGATGTCCTCCATGGAAAGTTGTGTCTAGAGACACAAGATGACCCATTTCCTTTACTTATTCTTGTTTCAAACTCAGAAGTAAACTTTTCCTGCTATTGACTTCATATCTGTTCAGGAAGGCCATCTTCTTTCAAAATTCTGCACAAAAATACCAACCCAATCCCCAGACCGTGACTCCTTTCTTTAAAATCACATTCAAGATTATTACTATCTCAGCAATTTGTAACAAATTAATCACAAAATAAAATCGTTGCTGATCCTGAGAGTTGGTGGCAGGACATTCAAATTAATTCTTCATTTCTATTACCACTCTGAACTCTATGCATTTATTTCCCTCTTTTCACTCTGCATATCCCAAGCATTCCCATTCTCCAACCAAATAAGCTTATATGCAGTTGCATGAGCCTGTGGAGCTGCGACTACAGAGCTTCAGCTGCTGACAGTCTGGTGTTGCAAAGAAAAGCAGTTAAAACCAATTTCCTAGAAGCTACAGTACACCTTAGATGTACATAAACTTCCTCTGGAAAACACCTGCTGTTTGAACTAGCTTCTATGAAAGACATCAGCTTAAAGTTAATTTCCCTGAAGTTTGAACCTTGAAAAGTATTAATTTTACCCAATACTCCACAGGAAAATGATGTGTGGATAACACTGTGCCTTTGCCTTATACACTATACACAGGGCAAAACAATCATGAGGTCAACTGTACTTGGTGAAATCACACTTCCATTGACCTCTACCTTGTCTCCAACAGTGCACTCCCCTAGAAGAATGTAAAACCACAGCTTTTCCTTACAGTGCTGTCACTGATTCCAATAATTTGTAGTGAAAGCACCTCCTTGGCCAAAAATATCATTTTTGCAGGGTTTTTTAGATAGCCTCCACTGGGCTTATTTTCCCATGTGATTATCCACCCATCTTAGTATCTACACACAACACTTTACTGTCCACAGCAGGTTTTATCAATGTGTTGTGGTTTAAGCTTAGTCGTAAATTAGACAAAGCATGTAGCCTGCTTGTTTTCCCCCCACAACCTGTCC
>WYDI02039189.1:0-15611 GCA_009867235.2 Psittacus erithacus
CCCTGCCCATGGGAGGGGGGTTGGAACTAGACGATCTTAAGGTCCTTTCTTACCCTAGCTATTCTATGATTCTATGAATCTATGATTCTATGATTAGTAAACATTAAGCTAAGTAGACATACACAGATCTGTTGCACCTGATTGAATGTTTCCATGGGGAGTAACGGAGCTGCCAGATGTCATTGTAAGACCACTCCTGATTATCTTTGGAAGGTTGTGCTGACTTGGGGAGGCTCCAGAGGATTGGAAAAGGCAAAGATCACTGCTATCTTCTGTAAGGGCAAACAGAAGGATCCAGGAAAATACAGGCCACTCAACATCACCTTAATCCCTGTGGAGGTAATATAGCAAGTTTGCATCCATTTCCAAACACATTATTGTGCTTTGGACATTTTCTAGTCTTTTCTAGAAAAACTGAAAACATTTTTTTTTACTTTTAGTATCATACACAGAGGGTGCATGTCCGCAACATTGAGGCTCTGCTCAGTTCAGTAATCTTGCTAATCAAATGTCACTTACCCTTTTCTGTCTCAACAAAAACTAAACTATAACCTTTAGCATCTCACAAATTCTTGTGAAGCTCCATACAGTCAAAGAGTATCTTCCAAACAGCACAGTCCAACTTTGTAGGTAGGGATCAGATTTAAAAAATATATATCTATTTATTCTAAATTCACCCATTTCTAAATTACCATCATAATGCCATAGTTGGCATAGTAAAGTGCAACCATCTGGGACTAGTGGATGCTTGTGAGAGAGAGTGAAGATGAGATTATCTGGGTGCAGACTGATTCCAGTTGCAAAAGTAATAAATTCATTCAGAAGTGAACAATTTTCTGGAAGTTTTATTTGCAGAGTGAGAAATTAATTGAAGGCATGAGTAATTTTCATCTTTTCAAGCAGCAAGGAGAACAAAATAAAGGAAAGCAGTGAATATAATCAGAATGACACCACAAAGAAGCAGTCACTTTTAACTGTTCCTGGTGACAGCATAATTTTTTCAAGAGTATGATCAGAGGTGTCTGAAAATGACTTTCAATAGCACTGAATATGTGAATTGTACCCAGTCAACTATTTATTATGACCAAGACAGTGAGCCAATAAGTCAGACACTTGGAGGGGACAAAGCCATAGTTACACATTGAAATTATTTTAAAAATCAATATTTGAGATATAGATCACACACACACACAAATTCTCTGTCTGGGGTAACCTGTGTGTTATACTCTCGATGCAAACAAAATAAAAGAATCACCTTCATAATTCAAGGGGAAGAATTATACAGCTTTATTAAGCAAGGCCCTGCTCTTGATCTCTTTTGAGGCTGTGGAGGAAAAACTGTCTCAAAAATTTAAGTTATTTTAACATTTGATTTTGTTCTGAGCTTGCAAAAGCTAAAATATCTAATATTTTTCATAGAACAAAATGACTTCTTGTGATAAGCTTGTTTTCACATTCTTGAATATCATGGCTGAGACTGCCTGGCTCCTGATGCTGGGGATGGTTCTGCATGGGTTATGGCATTTGCAGAATATAGTGTTGTTCTGAACATTGCTGATTAACAATTGCCTTAAAGGAGCTTGCCAAAGCAAGCAGCGTCCAAGAGAACTACAGCCCTTCCAACGCAGTCTCCCTTGCTAGGAGTGGTGGATACTACTGTATTTGTGATGATAATGAACTGTCTCGTACCAAAAGAATCTCTAGCTGACAAAATGTGCCTCTAATCCTTGCTACTGGTTGAATTGTGAAAGGAAGTGAAGTGGATCTGATATGGCCCACATGACTCCTTTACAAAGTAAACATTATCAATGAACACTTGATTTCCTGTATCCTCAAGGAAAATTGCTTTGGAAGAAAAGACTGCTCAGGAGTGGCTTTTGATAGCCTCTTTTCAAATGTTTATCTTCCTGGATCAGCAGGCAAGTCTTGTCTGTTAGGAGGGCTCCAATCTATCTCCCTGTTTAGGATACCAAGGGTAATTCAGCTGCATCTATATCTCAGTTTTCATCATGTTTTGTTCTGCTGTAAATACCAGTTTTATTGGCAGATATCAGACTCTCTGCTACTCCTCTGTTGGCTGGAGATGTGAAATTCCCCAGCTCCATTTTTTAGAAGAGCATCTCCCAGAGATATAATGAATGGCAGAAGGGATTGGAAAAAGCACTGGATAAGCACTCAAAAGTCAGCTTTGTTCACTCTTTGTGGTAATTTACTTTAAAGTTTGCTGCCTTAATAGGGCTTACGCTACAAAACAGTGCTTCCTAGATGATTGGCCTTTCCCGCTATTACAATATTGCATTCTTTGTGTTTGACTTGATTGCAACAAGAACTTCCACATCAGGCTGCTGCTGGAATTGCTTTACATGAAAAACACGAGGACTGTGTTTTAGGCACTCCAGAATCTCTAAACACCAAAACAAAACAAAAAAACCCCAACAACTGTCACTACCAAGGACAGAGGACAAGTGCAGATGCCATTCCTGCACACTTGGGATATTTGTATAATGTTTGCTGCATACAGCAATTACTCTGCAAATTGTACTGCTTTCACTGTTGAAAAAAAAGTCTTTAACCACTAAAAATAGCTGAGTAAAATGTGCTTCTGGCCTATGGAATTAGCCTTGCAGAAAAATGCCTCAAGGCAATAAGAGGCAAGTCTGAACTTGACCCACATCCAGAGATTTCTGTGAACATAAACCCCATGGGTTGTTGAGTTGACAACGATTAGAACTGCAGAAAGTTTTTTCTTATATTTTTCCTCATGACAATGCAAAGCAACAAGAAGAATGAGTGCCAAAACTATGTTAGTACATCTGTATCACAAATCTAAAACCACTGGAAAAGCAGAAAGTCAAGAAGTAATATTCTAGCTTCAGAAATATTACCAGTTAATATTAAATATGCTTAGGTATGTATCTATAAGTCTAGCTGGATATAGTCATAGAAATATCAGCTTATTGCCTTGCAGTTTTGATGATGTAATCATGAGCTTCATGTTTTTTAGGGTTTCTCAGCTTTCTTATCTCGTCTCCTGAAAATTTTTGCTTTTATTTGAAATGGTTTCTTCGTTGCATTAATTTTAGCAGGATACTTCTCATGATTAACATGACTGTCATGGCCATACTTCTTTTTCTCATGATTAACATGACTGTCATGGCCATACTTCTTTGAAATTAGAAATGAACTCATTCCTGACATTACATAGTCTGCTCTTTATTGCACATTCTAAAAAATATGGGACTGCTGCTTTTTTCACTGTCCCTTTAATTATCCTTAGGACATATGTTGCCTTGCCATTAAAAGAATAAATGTATTTAAATTTTTGTTTAAGTGCCTATGAAGTCAATATCATATACATTTTACAAACACATAAACTAAGATCAGAGAAGGGATAAACTAGGGACATAAATGAAGTTTTTAAGTTCTACATTTTTCTTTGGCCCTTGCACCTTAAGGTAGAACAGAGTATTGGAAGGCAATTCTTGTATTTCTTTAAAATCCTGTCAACTGTAATTCCATAGAGTGGGTCCTGGTGTATGTGTGGAAACACACTTACTGCTGGCAGAAATCATCCCTGGGTTGCCCATGCTACCACCATCTGTGACATATGCGCTATTTGGCAGAGGGATTTTTCTGCATTTCCCAGGAGGCAGGCCCCATCCATCCCTTTGCTGTTGCCATGGCCACATTTTCTCTCAGCATCCTTGAGTGGAGAAGAGTGTGATCATGTTGCTTCCCCAGGAGATTGCCTGTATACTTTCCACTTCCTTGTGTGCTACATCAGCATGCCAGAATGATGATTCTTGGTGATGCACCCAGTAAAATATAGCAGGTTTATGAGGCTTTAACCAGAGAAAAGGACAAACCAGAACCTTGTCTTCAGCTGCAGGCAGTTTGTGCTCCTCATTTTGGCACTGAATTTAGGAGTTTTATTACTTAAAACAAACAAACAAACAAAAAAACAAAAAACCAAAACAACAAAGCAAAACGAACAGCGAAAAAGTATTTATAAATATATATTCTCTCTAAATACATAGTTATTGTATGATACATTATACCTAGAGGATATATCCAACCCATGAAGTGTGGAGTTGAATTCTGAGAAAAAAAGAGCAGCACCTGTGACCTGGTTCACAGATTATCTCCTCATATACTCACCACTTCAGCTTATTTCATGGCAATCCCATTAATATCAGTAAGTATGCCTGGTTTTATAGGAATAGCCATGGTTTCTCAGTAAATTAATCTCTTTCTGTTAGCTTGCTTTGGTGATAACATTGTACATCGAAAGCAGCTGCTCTGTAAAGATTGAAATGAGGACTACGCAATACCCTCACAGAGAAGCAATGCCAGGCTGTGAAGTGCTCTTTTTTTGTCTGGGTGCTAGCATTATGAAGAATCGATGCAAAAAGAGAAATTAGGATGAGAAAGAAAACAAACATAACTGTGTCTCCACTGTTGTTGCTCTCAGACAAAGCTTGTTTCTCAGCGTTGAAACCGTGTTAAATGAGCAGAGAGGAAAAGATGGTTTAATGCTGTGAGGTATGAAAAAATGGAGTTCTCAGGCTTTAGGACTCTGTCTTTCTTTAAAACAGTGAAGATCAAGGTCATTTGAAGTTAGTGAGAGAGGAGCCATTCTGCTGTGCCCTTCAATTAAAGCAGGATTTGGGCCCACATAAGAATGATGTTGTCTGCTGCACTCTTTTCAGGCTCTAACCCAGTAACAACACCTCAGTTTAGTGTGATGACTTTGACAATCATTGTTGTCTCAGGTAAGCAAGGATGAGGAACAAAACAACACCTTACAAATGCCGATCACCATAATGGAGTGACAGTATAGTTCATGACTAAAGAATAGGAGCTTTATTTCAGAGAAATTGTGGGACCAGTGTAAACAGTCATGGGTAAAGATAGGAAGGATTTCAAGTGAAATACAAGTTTCAGACAGCAAACAAAAACACAGTTTAAAAGTCAGCTGGCATAATCCTTCAATTGGGATATTAGCAGTGCATAAGACTTTAGCTTTATTACTTTTTTACTGTAGACAGGCACTCAGCAAACTCCAACATATATTGTGTTTGCATATACTGTGGGATACGGAGTTGAGTAACCAGGGAGTTACAGTCCTCCAGATCCAGAACAGTAACTCAAAAATAACAGCCTGAAAATAAATAGAAGAATTGAGTGTGAGGCTTTCACACTGTCTCCCAGGCTGAGCATCTGTTCAACAGCTGAGGTAGATATGTAGATGTAAAAAGCAAATCTCAGTAATTTGGGGTACGGCGCAAGCCCCTTTCTCCTACGAAAAGCGATTTTTACAACCTGCTATGATGCAGAGTGGAGAGCCACCTAGTGGGTATTAGCAGCGGTGCTTGCTACGTTCATGTGCTCTATTCGCAGCGTTCCTTTGGTTATTACTCTTAGGACTTCTCTTTGCAAAATCTGCGTGGCCTTCTAATTTTTCATGCTGTTTTTTCTTTGTGTTGTTTTTGTGCTTAGGTTTTTAGGCGTGTGATTGTCATTATTTTTCACCAAACTATTTATTAATGGGGCTTATTGCTATGACAGAGCTGGACAAACTGTTTTAGCCATAAAAAGCGGAATGACTCTGAAGTGCAAATTCACTTGCTTTGAAATATCTTACAGATGTAAACCCAATTCACCCAATAATTACATGTGAAAAAGAGCCTGCTTCAGCCAGAAAAAGGAGTTTGAGCTATACAAGGGGAATTAGTATCTGCCTGCTGGCTCAGCCATTACAACAATGCCACAGACTGAAAGGGACTCAATTCAGCAATGTTAAAATCGACCCACTGCAAGCCTGAAGGCTGAGGAGGTGGTACTGATAGTCAGATTATATGACATTCTGAACAAGGGCTTCCTCACTCTTCCCCCTTGAGGTTGTTTTATTACTTATTAGATGCTGACATAATTACACAAAAATGAGAGCAGCCTGCAACTGATTCTCCAGTCACGTGGCTGGGACATTTGCTGGGTAGGCAGTATATGCATCTGTGTTCACATGAGTTAGTATCTACTAATACACTTAACATCTATTAATACAGTGAGATCTATTAAGAAAATGCAAAGCATGCTGCCCATTACAGCAGCAGGGTAAAGCACTTTCTAGGGAGGTAGGAATTGGGAATTCAGATATCCTCTAGCAAAGACATCTGAGCTTGGAATTCCTTAGCTGCAAATCCCTGAATGGTTGAATGAACCCACCCTTTCTTCCTGGTTTGGTGAATCCAGGCTTTCTTTAGCGTTGTTCTTTTAACAGGTTTCTGGAACAGTGTTTTCTCTAAGGGCAAATGAAATGTTGCTACATTTTCTTACAGAAAATTACTCTTTTTCAAGCACAGTAGGACAAAAAAAGATGTGATCCACATCAAATGTGGATGTTTGAGTCAAATCTTTTTTGATTCAGCTATGTCTAAAAAAATCTCACAGCCTTAATTCCAAGTGAGGGATATTTTATTAAGTACTCATATTGCTACTGACATTTCAAAAAAGGAATTCACAAAGTGCTCCACCTATTTTGCAACGGAGTTTAAAGAGACTGTTGGAAATTGAGACACTGAATTTCAGAATTCACTGAAATCCTTCACTTACAGTAAAATCCATAATTATAATCTGTAATAGTACATATTGTAGCCCATAATAATCCCTCCTTATGGTGAAAACTGTAATTCACATTAAATGAAGGTCATAAAATTAGCATTCTTTTGTGAGCTAGGTCACATGTGATCTTCAGTCTGATGAAGCAGGAAACTAGGATAGAGGTTTTATCCTTCTTTCAGAATTCTGACGCATCCTTTTGCCTAAGAAATATCTAGGAAGTTATCTCTTTACAGGAAACAATGGTATGCATAGTTATTCTATTTTCCATTGTTCTAAATTGTCACCTCTATGTAATTAAATAAATAAGCAATGCAGAACATTAATGAAAGGATTGAATGTGCAAGATACGTAGCTTGTTTCTTGGAAGAGAGATTGGAATACCACTTATTTATATCCTTTTGCAGGGCAATCCACCTTTCTCACAGTGCTATTTACCCATGATCTCACCACACCCCCTTCCTTACAGCATGGCCGTATTAAACCCGTTTGAGGCCTGCATAACAAACACCCCTTGCTTTCCTGAAGGGTCAGGTGGGCTGCATATCCTCAGATCAATTACATTGTGTGCGTCTGGCGGCTCTGACATTGCTGCTTATTCACTGACATTGCTGCTCGTTCACCATAAATGTCTAATGCACATTTTCTGCCTGTGGTACACAGCTGGTTTCAGGAACATGTAGGGCAGCTTTGGGCTGAAACAGTGTCCTGTCAGGGTGCGCACAGCCTCAGGAGCAATGACTAAGCACCTGACTTATAGAACAATCAGTCCAATATTAGCACCCATACTTTTCAGATTTCTCTGTTTTTAAAATATTTCTCCTTAAACATATTTCTTTTTTTTTTTTCCTATTTTTAGTCCTGATTTTCTTTCCTTATTTTTTCAAAATACATTCTCAGTTCAACATACTTCATGTCAGGGGCATTTCTAATCTGAATGCCAGAGTCACAGTGACTGTAGTTCCTCTGCTTAGGTGCCGTTTTGTCTAGAAGGTCTTTCAACAAGACATCTCATAATTTTGGGGAAAAAAAAAGATGGAGAATTCATCATATTTCAAATTATTATATAACCTTGTTGCTAACTATTTTCGTGGTAAAGACAATAAAAAAAACCATGTTTGCCAGCATAAAATAAGTAATTTCTTATGTTGGACTTGATTTCAGATAAAGTATAAACCATGGCAGATGCTTCAGAATAAACCTTAACTGCTTTATACTTTTCACCTGGTTTGTTGCATGTGAAAGCCTTTTATTGCAGTTCTGTCCTACAGAATCAGCTAGTCACTGTCAGCATTCAAGTAGAGTTGCTGTTTTTGCAAACATACATATCCACCTGTCATAACCATAATTCACATTGAGTGGAGGTTATAAAATTAGCATTCTTTTGTGAGCTAGGTCACATGTGATCCTAAGTCTGATGAAGCAAGAAACTACAGCCGGACCAGTCTGTGGTCCTAAAACTCCTGCTGTTAATGCCTAAAATACACATGATTAAAATTTCAGTCGGCATACCTCCTGTATAACTGGTGATACCAAGAATTGCAATTTTATTTGGAATACCATTTCTTTGAGTAGTAGAGTTCCTGTATTATTACAGGAATTGAAGAAAAACACTACCACATTCTGAACATCCATGAGCTTTTTACTGAAGCAAGTTGAGCAGAGAGCTACCAATATGGTAGTGTCCAGAGCACTTGACCTGACAGGAGAGGTGGAAGGAATAGGTCTTGTTCAGCCCCCAGAAGAGGAAGCTTCAAGGTGGGTTAACATTAATTTTCCAAACCTACAAGGATGTTAATGAGAAGACAAGATGAGCTTTTTCTCAGAAGTGGATAGTGGAGGATGGGAAACAACAGGCACAAACTGAAATGAGAGGCTTGGCCCTGACACAAAGAGAATCTTTTTCACAGTGAGCACAATCCTGCATTAAAACAGGTTGCCCAGAGAGGTTGTACAATCTCTGTCCATTTTAAGATCAGACTGGATAAGTAACTGGGTCTGATTTCATAGCTGACCCTGCTTTGAGCAGTGGGTTAAACTAGAGATAGGTCCCTGAAGTCCCTTTCAACTAGAATTTTCCTGTGAACCTACAGTATATTGTTTTAAAGGAAAACTGTCTATCAGTATGTCAGAAACATACTTAAAAGCAATATTGACACAGTAAAAGTTACATGAGAAATTCTCAAAGGTTTAGCCATCCCAAGAGACCTCCAACAATGTCATGCTAAACTAGATTTGTACTGATAAAGGAGTTTTGCCATGATTATATGTAATGATCCCAAAAGCCACAGGAGAATATTATTTCCTTTCCTTGTCACAGGCATGGAAATGTCTACAGCAAGGTTGACACTGATAAGGAAGAATTACAGTCATAAGAAGTTCTGACAGGAGGAACTATAAGCGTCTTCTTGTTGTGTAACGCTGGCTATGCACTAGGACGAGTTGCTTCTGCTTCTCTCATTCTTTTTAAACAATTTAGCTTAAAGAATCTAAACCTTTGAAGCTCTGTAGTCTTTCATGGAGTTATTTGCATTTTATTTAGATGTAAGATTCACATTAAGTGGAGTTGTTTCTGCTTAGCCTGAAAGGGCTCCTCAAGATAATTTGCTGTGGCTGTCAGATTTTTCTTCTTCCCTAGCCAGCAGAGTAAAATCCTACATGAGATGTGCTAACAGGTTTCACATACTGTTGAGTTGCCTATTTAAAATACAGGTTATTTGTGGCGACCACTGAAGAAGCTCTAAACATAACTTCTCTTTTCCCTATGCTTTGACTACATAGTATAAGGAAGTTAATTTCAATAAAGTGCTCCCTGAAGGTTCCTTCTTGTTCTTGATGTTGGTTTTGTTAATAAACAGACTTACTTCATGGTAGTAAATCTATGCTTCTATCAGGAATGAATTTGGTCCTGGATTTATCATGTCATTAATTTAGCGCCTATGAACAAAAATTATTGAAATCCAAATTGAAATATTCAATGAAATATAGCACTAGCACAGACTCCAGCAAATTGTCAAATGATGGGTTTCTGCAAAGATGCCTGTTCTTTTCAGGCATGTAAGAAATATTTAGCTGACAACCTCAGTATATGAGCCTTTTCAGGAATAATTGCTTTGAAAATGAAAAGAACAGCCACAAAGCGTGAGTCACTACATCCAGTTGTAAAAAACAGAAACTAAATATATCCTACATGCTCTAATAGTCATATATGAAGGTAGAAACTTTCCAACACTTTTGTAGGACAAACCTCCCACTTTCAAGTATGAAGCCTAGAAAGAAATATAATTCTAATAAATAAAATGTGTAGTAACCAAAGAGGATACCTTTGGAGTTTCACTTTTCAAGTACAGCAGAAGGTGAAATAGCCTGCCTTCAAACACCCTTTGGGTGTTCTGAAAGAATATGAGATTACCTTTCTTTTCAGACATCACAAAAACAGCAAAGTGTTCCTATCCTTTATATTTTCTTTAAAGTACTTTGTGCATAGATATGTTGTACTGAAACATTCTCAAGAATGCATGAGAAAAAGTATTAAGAACAACAGAATTTGAAAGCATACAGACTTGAGCAATTTCATACATTTTCAAAAGGCTCTTTTACAGTGTCTGTCTTATCACAAGATGCTAAGCTGTAAGTATATCAAAAGATAAGAACTTCTATGTATTATATAAACTGTTGATCCAGGTAATCATTACTCTAATACAAAAGATAGATTGCATTATTATTACCTTACATTTTAATAGTGAAAGTCAGATGATGATGCTTTTGGTTTGCTACTTTAGCTCAAAAAGCAGTTAACAGTTCAGAAAAAGCTCTCTTCATACATCTATTGGTTAGAAATAACTAGAAAAATGTATAGATTTGACCTAACAATGAAATGCCTCAAAATCGGTACGAAGATCACAGTAACTTTGGAAGTTCTAAAGTTGTTGTGAATACTTAGGCAGCAAAATTTACAACTGGCCATGAGTTCATTAGTCCAGTTAAATTTAAATAGTTTTGGGACAATTTAAGAGGATTGAGGAAGGGCAGCCAAGAGAAATATAATGTTAGAGTTTCCATTCTGAAGAGCTATTTTATAGCTGATAACAACAGCAAATGTGAATGGCGCACAGTGATGAAAGTAGAAAATACAGGAAGGTAAGAAAACAAAGATGAAAAAGAGATTTCAAATAACAGGAGGACAACAGAAATTGTGAAGAGTTGAGTTCAGATGCTTTCCAGTACTCAGAAAATACATAGGAACTAATACGATAGCAGTATATAAAATAATTGATGGTGAAAAAGGCCAGTATGTTTACTTTCTAATGTGACATAAGCAAACTGCCAGCAGAAGCCTAAATTTTACCAACACATTTTTAAAAGATGAGAGGGTGTACCTTGCAGACTATGTGTAATTAACACGTTTAACTCACTTGTGTAAGAAATTCAGAAGAAAAAGGTGCAGCAGAAAAAAAAAGAAGAGCCCAACCTCATACGAGTAATAAAGACTTTGCTGCTCCTTCACAGAAAAACACAATTCCAGCATCTTGAGAGAAGGGTTAGGTTTTTTCACCTGGAAATACAGTTAGTTGGCAAGTTTTACGCATTTTCACAACAATCATTGCTTCATTCTACGGGGGGTGGGGTAAACTGTTTTATTTTTTATTACTTTATAGCATGAATTGCAAAATGCTTTTGAGGTAATTCTTGTCATTCTTACAATATTCCTATGAAAAATACATCACTTTCCTCCTCTTTTTTGCCAGCAAAACAGCTGAATGATAACACAGATAATTGAGCAGTTTCATATTCTACCAAATGCAGTTTACCTCTAATCAAGTGTTGTCCGTGTATGACAAGGATTAAAATATTAAGGACTTAAAGTCAGGATTAGCCGTAGAAGCTGTCTTCATCCTCAGGAAACAAATTAAAGGTACTGACTGTTGATTGAACAGATGATTTCAAATAGTCAATGTAGATGGTGCATGTGTATTTTCTTGTTAAGATCTTTTAAAAAAGTGACTGGTATCTGAATGTATAACAGCATTACTCCCATTTAGAAATTTTATGTTTACTGTGCACAGGCAGGCACTGGAGATAATTTTACTTAAAAAGTATGAAGAGGTCTGTTGATGGTAGTTCACAGTGCTGATGGCCATGCTGCCTCTTTATTTTATTACCTTTTTGGTTATCCGAATCATACAGTAGTATGTCAAGAAACATTTAATTTACCTTGACTTCTACCACATTTTGAATTTGTTTTTCTCTTTCTTAAAGCCAGCAAAACAGCTGACAGAATGGATTTCTGTGCCATATGTAATGAAATGCTAGACCAAAAATAGAAGAGGATTAGAGACACTTAATGGCCAGTGATTTCCATATTCCAGTACACTTTCTCAAAATTTCTCAGCCTCCTCTCTGATCAGCATACCCTGCCATTAGCTAGCCACCTTCCTTCCTCTCCTTACTCAGCCATGCAGAGAGCTGGGTCCATTTTCAAGTACCTGCATCAGTTAATAGAACTCTTGAACTCAAACTGGGGCTTGGAGTGCCTTATTTCTGCATGTCCTACCCTCCAGTTGACAGCTATACATCATGATGTAGGGTACATGAGAAGGTGGCAGCTTCTTTCATGCTCTCTCTTCCCAATTTCAGTACAAGGTTTCAAATAGTACTGTACTCAGTTAGATTAGAATACTCAAATAAAAGATCCTGATTCAAGTTTGATGAGGTGGAAGACAGCTCTGATACAATCTCTCTTCTGTCCTGATAGATGAGGGCTAGGGTAGGAGGAGGGAAAAGGAAAAGGATGCCTTCCTTTCCTTCCCAGAAGCTGTGTTTTACACAAGGATAGATACCACCTAGGCAGCTTTACTAAATCAAACCCCACAAGTCAGCCAGTTGGGAAGCTGTTGTGGAAAGGCTCATCATATGGCAAGCTACTGGTGAATGGATATCCTCAGATACCATACATAAACCTAGCTGCAGAAACAGAGGTACCTACTAGAAATGTTTGCCGAGGAAACTGGGGTGTTGCAGGGATCAGGTGCCTGCAGAGCTGACCTGCTATATAAAAGTGAAATCAAAATGATGGACATGCATCCTTGTTGAAACACAGCACTCCTCTTCTGTTTGTAAGTACAGCCTTGAGCATCTTTGTGACAGTTCTCTCCACCTTAATTGTCTTTTTGTCTTTAGTCTTGATGAGAATGGTCTCATAAAATGTCCTCCATCTAACACATTTAAAAGAATTGCTTGCTATGTATTCCTGTGTCTATATACTCATTTGCTTTTCCATTCTAATGGCTGTGTTTGAGATGGGTTTGAATTTTCATGATAGATATAAATAGGATTTGCATTGTATCATTATCTATTCTCCTCCAAGGAAATTGATTTTAATTATTATTTAAGGTTCAACTCTAGCTACTGCTGAAATGAACTTCTGCTTCTAGCTTTAGGACTAAGAATTGAGTGGCAAATAAACACGAACTGAAATAATTAAATCAATTACTACCTTTGGTTCTTTTGCTGTTAATCTGTGTAGCCTTTATGATTTTAGAATAATAATGTCCAAATTCATTCTAGCTGAAGTAATTTTTTCTTTTGTTGCTGAGATTCATGCCTTTTCCTCAGTACTTAGAACTAGGTCTTGTTTTAGGCAGTCTTCTAATTTGCAAAGAAATTTCTTCTCTAAACTTCATCTCAGCATGACTTTTGATCAGTCGGTATGCAGATAGCTGAAATAGTACATTGCTAACAGTTTATTAGCTTCAGCTGCCATTTATCTCCTTTGGTATTATATGTTCAATACTTTTTATGATTTAGAGGCCATCATTATAACCTGCCAAGTTTGTGTTTCAGATGGGCTGAACACCCATTTAGTTTTGAAGTTGAACATAATAGATTCTGTTTGGCTTGGGGAGCTCTGGAAGCAGTAGGCAATTATTACCAGGTTTCTGTAGTCTTACTGTTACAACCTTCTCTCAGACATCTATTTTCCTTTCCCACATGCTGCGAATAAAGGGTTACTTGTCAGTTTATGGAGGCTTTCCATGGGCTGACCCACCCCGGACATCATAGGCAATGTAGCTTCCCAGGTTTTCTTAGCCTCGGAGCAGCCTGGGTGCTTCATTCTTGCCTCCACCACCAGAAAATAAGGAAATTGTAAACAGAGAATATGCCCACAAATACCAGGAATGCAAAGAATTAAATCAATTAGCTACATAGAAAATGTTCAGAGCTAACAAGGGGATCTCCTTTGAACAGGAAAATATGGGCAGTGGCGAGGGAAGCAGAATAAAAGGCGCTTGTGGCAGCAGACACATTGGTTATGAGTAGGCATTATTTGTTGCATGGTGGTACATTGTTCTTGGAAAGTCAGCAACAGGCAAATCACTGCAGGAGGTATGTGTGAATAGAGGTTAAGGATCCCAAATTAATCTGAATTATTTATTGCCTAGATGCTTCATAGGCACCTAAGTGAAAATCAACCTTCTCACAACCTTAGTATAGTTTCCACTTCTCCTTTCAGGTTTCTGAAATTCTAGCTCTTACACTTTTCAGACAGCCAAGTGCCATTACTAAGGGAGAACTGTCCATACCTTGGTTGCTGTTGAGTAGCCAGGCTTCTCCGTGCCTCTGCTCACTGTGTGAGCACTCCTCCACCTGATCTTCTGTTTGCACTCTTGGACACATTGTCTGCATTAAACGACTGAAAACAGATATCACAGCAGCCATAGTCTCTTTAATAACCTATGGGAATATAGGATGAACATATATCAATTTTTCTCCTGGCTTTTATTACATTTCTTGGAAAAGTACCTTGGCCCTCCTTTTACATGATCAGGAGCTGAGAATGCCACATCCCTGTAACAAAGTGGTCAGTTTTCATGAACCCCTGTCTATCACTGTTCCTTCTTTTTACCCTGTTTTTCCAAAAGGAAACTACAACACGGCAGGTCTTTGAGTTGCAACATTTAATACCCTAGGTTCTTGCTGTGATCCTCACCAATAGTCCCTCCTCCCAAGGATGTTGCAACTTGCAATTGCAATGGATTGGGCGTGAAAAACAAGGGAAACAGTTTCGATTTTGAATCTGTCATTGAAATGTCTATCCATAAATTGAATATCATTTCAATGTTACAGTTGCAAACTCACTGTAGATCCAACAAAAGTTTAATTGTAATGGTAGGCTTTATATCTGAAGACTTTTTTTTTTAATTAGAAGTAAAATCCTTGCTGCCTGACTGAAAGCTGCTCTCATTTATGTAAGGTATAACAGCTCCGCTCAAGCCACTGGAGTTGTACCAAGGCCGCTGAGAATACTGTAGTCTTTAGAACAGTATAAACTCATTAGGATAACTGTTTGATCTTATAAGTGAATTCAGCAAGCTGAAATCACCCTTCATCTAAAGCAGATAATTACATTAGGGATAAATTAATTGATTTATTTGATGGTTATATCCTGGAGCCTGCCAGGATCCTGAGAGTACTGAGAATCTCTTTACTGCCTTGCTTGCTTCCTAGGATGAAAGTAAGGGGACTGGAAGAAATGTGCAAGTGGCAAATGCAAATGTACCACCACTCACTTCTCTGTTATTTATTGCTGTTTACATAGCAGCTCACGTTTGTGTGACATCAGGCAAGTAAAGCATCAGGTTGCTGCCTGACAGGATAGGAAGCCTGATCGTTCACCACTTGTGACCATGTTCATCCTTCAGACTCTCCTGTGTAAAAGGCAGAGGGAAAGGGAAAGAGGGAGAAGGAGAGGAGGAGACACATATTTGAGGTATTTCAGGAGTGAAGAACGCATCAGCTGGGAGTTGGACCTTATTAAATCCTGTGTCTATCAGTCAAAAACATTGACTCTGAGCAACCAGTCTTCATTAGCTACATTTGATGCAGGACTACTTGTTTAAACACAGAGCGAGATGGAAGAACTGTTGTGGTTTAAGCTTAGTCGTAAATTAGACAGAGCATGTAGCCTGCTTGTTTTCCCCCCACAACCTGTC
>WYDI02039190.1:0-54761 GCA_009867235.2 Psittacus erithacus
ATAACTGGGGCAGTTGTGTGTTGAAATCATTGTGTGGAGTGTTTTAAAAGTTCTGTTTGCTTTGACACAGTCATGTGTCTAAACGCATCATGGTATACTAGTCAAATATATCCCTGAATATTCTTTCTATGCTGCATAGCAGCATTTCTTTTCACCTAACTTTCTGTGTCTTAGAACTCAGTGAAGCAAAAGTGTAGTTCCTGGTTGACATAGAAGTTTGTTGTTTCTTGAGAGTTCAAACGTTAAAGGTCACATTATAGGAAATACAGGAGAATTTGTTTTCATGCCTCCCAAAATGCAGTAATTTGAAGCAGGAGTAGTTTTACTTGAGGTTTTAATAACAATGAGCAGCTTTTCATCCTCTGTACTATTTACAGGCATTTGAATACATTAACTCAAATAATTAGGCTAGCTGTAATGATGGATTTCAGAAATTCTCTTCATTTACATACCATTATTGTGATATACACCATTAACAAGTTGTAGCTTGCCATAAAGCAAGCAGTTACTTTGAGTAAAATCAGTGTTTGATTGAGTTCTTAGTATTGTAATTTTTCCAAGCTGAGGGTTAAAAACAGTGGTCCAGTATTGTGTATTGTCATATCCAAGAGCTACTGAAGCATGTTTGTAAGAACAGGTAAAAGTTGTCATGTAAACTGTGTAGCACAGGCACAGTAGCAATAGTGTAAAACAGTACTTCAGCCTTTTCCTCTCCTTGTGCTGGCCAGGATTTTCACTTTCTGGGTTCACAAGACTATTTTAGAGCACCTTAATCTGTCATTCTGCTTTTTTTCTAGTAGCCATTAATTCCATAGTGTTTGTCATAAAGGAACAGTAAGATAGATGACTGACACTCTGCAACTCACTTAAAGATGTAACTGTAAAAATTGACACTAGAAGAACAGCTACTATCATTTTAGGTTTTTATTTGATGGCTTTGAGCAGGTATGTGTCATTCCCTGGAGAAAGGTCAAGTTAATCCTCTGCATTGTGGTTACTAAGGAATTTATGCAGTGTTTCCAGTAGAAAAGAGTTTCATGGACCTGCAGGTAATGTTTAATATCTGAGAATGTAAGTTAAATTGACCATCTGTTACATGTCTGTGCACTTGCTGCAGTGGCATATGAGATGGTGGAGAAATTTCGCACTTGTTTTGCTTGAGATAGTTCTAATTGTTTCTTTTTCATGCAAAGCATGAAAAGGCTCTCGCAATTAAGAGAACACCCTCTCTAAATTAAATGTTAGCCTAGACATTTAATTGAACTAATTTCCAAAGTGCATTCACTCCTCTTCAGTGATAGGCCTTGAAGGGATGGTGTACAACTTCTGTAACTGAGTTGAAATAGAACTTCATTGGAAATGATGCCTTTGAGGTGCTTTCTGACATGCCTCTGTCTTAATCCTTGGCTGATTTTCATTGGTTAAACAATTATAATTTGTTCTGGATTGTTTGACTTTGGATAGTTACGTAATAAATTACACAATTTTTCAAAATCCTTTTAATTTGCCTTTTAAATGTGATTTTTTGACCTGTGATTGAGGCCACAGGGTTTAAATAGAGATTCTTAGGGAGAAATCAACAGGAAATGAAAATCAGAAGAATTCTGTCCATATATAAACAGGGTCATGAAGGTGTTAATTTCAGCGGCACTAAATAATTAGAAAGTGGTACTATCCCTTGGTAACTCTTGTATTCCTCGATGGACCTTGGAAAGCTTGCACCATATGCTAACGGAATAAATTACACTTCCTCGTTACGAGAAGCTGTAGCATCTCAATGTCAGCTAATTTGAAAAGTGTGCAGAATGAAGTCATGCTCCATAAATGAGAGTCCTTTTGAGTAGGTGATTGCTAACTGTAATACAAGCACACTTCTTAAAAATCAAAGTTGCTTCAAGGATCAACATGTTACTTGAAAAGTGCCCTCAAGCACTTGTATTGGAGGGGAAATCAATGTTGTAGCTACAAAGTCTCTTTTGGAAGTATTGTAATCAAAATTGTGTTAATTTCTTCACTGTACCTAGAAGTAAATGAAAACCTGTCCATATAAATATGCTGTGAGCATCGTTTATCTTAGCCAGCGTTGCACCTGACCCATTAATGGTTCAAACAGCCGCAGGTGGACTATATAAGGGATTGGAATGTACAGAAGCTAGACTTGGGGTGTTTGTTTTTTAAGCTATCTACATGCTTTTAAGCACTTTGTAACTGAGAAAATGCTGTTTTCTTAGGAACTAAACATGCATTTTCTGTTTTTCTATATGAACAAGTTAGGAGGCTGGGAAAAGTAACAACAAAAAAAAAGCCAATGTTCTTAGTTGAAGTATTAAATAATATTTATTGACTGTTTTAGCCTAGTGTTGAGTTGATCAGGTAATGACTAAACCGTCTGTATGACATACAAAACTGCTCCTAAATCAATTAAGTGTTGTCAGTGTTTGATTCAGAAACACCGAAATTTCAAGATGGGGATACTTTTTAAGCATGTTCCTGGTTTTGGGTGAGCAAAGTAGAGGTACCCTTCATTTAAGGATGTCAGTTACTCCGTGGGTATATAGAAACATAGTTTTATTGCTGGTGTTCTTTCCCTGACCTCCACCACAACAGCCTACCCACATGATGAGTGGCAGACGTCATCTTTTGCTACTTTGATATGTAGCTTTAAAATTAGTAAAATCTGGCTACTGTGCATTGTATACTGGCAGGTGCTTAAAGCAGTGCAGGGCAGCTGTGCCACTAAATAATCACTAATCATGGGTGATGTGAAGCATTAACCTTGTCTGTTTCTGATGGAAAGATGACATGGCAGTGGCCATTTTCCAGAGAAACTGATGATTGTATTAGGCATAATAAAATCACCTTCTTACTGAAGGAGGGATAGGAAGGGTTTCTGCTGGTTTCAAAGCATGTGGCAAGTTCTGTGAGTGGGGAGGTCCATACTGTGTTTCTTAAGCTGAACCTTGATGGATGGTGTATTTGTTCAGTTACCTATTTTGTCTTCTGACTGGACAGAATTACAGTAGAAAGGCATCTTAAATTTAGTGGATGGAAAATCTTTAAAGAACATAAGGACTTACTGAGAAGCTCAGGTAACATCTGTCAATCCTCCCTTTCTGTGGAAAATCACAGGAACAAATTCTCCTATGTGTCTGCTCCTCCCACTCCCCCCTTATAGACGATATTTAGGTGCTCTGTAGGCTGCGTTTTAGGTCTTCCTGTAAGAATGAAACATTCCTTGTACTTTTGCTTATATTGCTTTAATAATTAAGCAGTATAAGCATTGCTTATATTGCTTAATTTACTAGAGCAAAGATTATCAAACCCTTAACGTAAATTGCTATTGATTGTTTCACACTTGTTATTGGACGTTTTCTTTAGTGTACATTTATATCATGCTAACAGGAATACATGGGGAAAGCAGCTGCTTCTGTGTTTTCAAAAACAATGAACAACCATTATTGGCATGGCAATTTTTACCATTTATTTGAATGTCTTCTTGTAATGCCAAATATTTGCTAACAACTAGTGTGCAAATGACAGCAGCAGTGTCCTATAAGAGCGTCCTCTCTTGCACACACTAGTATTTGTTAGTTATAGATGGTATTTCACAATCCATCTCTGTGGAGTGGTATCTTTTCCAAAACACAGCCATATATCTATTGAGAACAGTATTTATTTCCCAGCTCACCAAATGCAACTCAAATACACTGCAATTTGTAATAATGGGTGAAACAATATAACATTTTTAAATCTCTATTTTACATCTGTTTGTTTTGCAGCAACCTGCCAAAGCAGGTTTCTGTGCTTTGAGGCCTCTGCTGTGGTCCTGTAAACTCTTAATTCCACTTAGGAAGTGCCAGCTTTCTCATCTGTCACCCTGCTTCCTAATACTAATGTGATAAAAGTTTGGATGGTTCACAAAAGCTTGTAAGTCTCACTGCTTCCTTTACATGAGTTTTTAATTTTGCATTATGCTGTTGCCAGTACATTTCACCAACTATGAATAATAACAAATCCTAAAATTCCTATCAGTGCTGAAGAGCATGTATCCTGTATACTTTCTATCCCAATATTTTCTCCCAGAAAGCATAGTTAATAAATTGTGCGACAGCCAGCACTGGGCTTTGTTATAGTATGCTAATGAATATGCATCTGTTCAAGAGATTATCCCATTGGTTTCACTAATAAACGCTAATTTTCGTGCTTCTCGTCTTCTCATGGCTCGGACAGTATAGGAGATTTTTTGACAGCAGGAATGACTTTTCAGTTCAGGAGCTTGGGTTCCACTGTAATCTACACATCTCTTTAATCCTTACTGTTCTGCCATAGTTGTATAAAAATGGTTTTTGTTGACCATATCTATTAGAATTTGCATTGATACCATGGACATGTGGCTTGATTCTTTCCATTCTGACATCCATCATGTAATATAGTCAGGCTTGTATGTTGAGCTTGGGTAAAAACATAAGTGTAGTGACAGAAGTACTGCGCCATTCCCAGTGAGAACATAATTGTCAACCTGTGGGATACCGAAGCAAATGAGGCTGTGGTTTATAACTCGTGGACATGATAAAAAACATAGGGAGGTCATTTTCAGCATTCTGGATATAAGGAAAATAAAAAGCAAATGTTTTACTATAGTGCTCCTAAAGCTGAAGTAATGTTCTACCCAGAGTCTGAACATTTCTGACAGTTGTGACTTTTTCCTAAAGCAGTGGGTAGCACTTTCTAAAGCAACAAAAACAATTTAGTATTTCTGAGAAATAGAACTTGGCTTCATTAGCCTTGCATGTAAAATAGGTCTGAAGTTCCCCTTACGCAAGTTTGTGCATATTAGTTTTCAGTGTGATCAATTAGGTAGCAAATAGTAGACTTCTGTTATGGGTTTTGTGGCCAAGCAAATAGGAGTAATAGAAAAATAAGCTGGTTTTCCTGCTTGCATATGTTTAGTTAGGCTGTCTTTCCATTATAGAGCTACTTCATCTGGTATTTGGTTATTAGTGTGCCCAGCCAGCCATGTGTTCAGGGCTTTTAAAATACAGCCTGAAAGCTTGATCTGCTTAGTTCCACTGTATCAATGTTCCTGGTTTTGAAAACACTTAACCACCTCTCTTCACTTTGTGCATACTGGCATTCAAACTAAAATGTGGAATGTATATTTATTCTTAAAGCTTTTTCTAATGTCTTTTGATAATTCAGAAGCAATAGGAGGAAAACAGAATTCCGCATCTTTGTAGCTATCATCTAGCCTGAAAGAAAGAACAGAAGATCACATAACCTCTCAGAAGCTGTGGAGCTCACTGCTCAGATTTCTGCTAGTGTTGTTCTTTGGGCTGGACAGACGACAGGATACAGGTTTCTCAGCAGACAGCAAAGTGATGCTATGATGTGTTCAGTTTTCTATCTCAAAGACAAAACCATCCCCTAGAGACATAATGTTATGTTTCAGGTTGCTACTTTTTCTGTAAACCACTTTTAAAAGGCCTATACTGTCTACTGATTAAATAGCTGCTTTTATCTAGTATCTTTCCATTCTAAACTTATTCTTTTTATTTTGTTTTAATTTTGGACATAGTCTTGTGTGTTACATTGTCATGTAGAATTAGACAAATGGTGGTATAGATTGCTTTGTTCAGACTTTTGTCTTGCTCTTTCTCCTTCTTAGCTGCCGAACAATAACTGTGCCTTGAGAAAGCACTTAAGCTATCGAGTTGTCTAGTTTGCTTTTTAGGTTTCTCAGCCTTGTTTTTGTTTTAAGTTTGTCTATATTTGGACCAGCCTTGCTCTCCCTCGCAGTAGGTGTTTCCAGGCTCAGTGTTGGGAAGTTTCATCTGAATCTGTATATGATTAAGCGTTTTATCTATAGATGATTCACATCAAGCTACCTCAAATTTAGCTCAGAATGTAAGTTACTCTTTATAGAGTTCCACCCGCAATATGAATTGGTATAGGTAAACTGAATTAGAATGCCTCAGTTGCTCTTTCCCTCTGCTGTGTGGCTGTTTTGACCACACAGCAAACTGAATTTGGAGGAAAATGACCCATCAAAATGCAAACATATGGATTGTTGATGAGTTCTGTATATCAGTATATTTTACCATCTTGCAAATACCTTTGAGACCACAAGGGAGGGAGCAAAAAACATGGGTCAGAAGGGATGGACAGTAGAAATTAATAAGCTAATTACAGGCTAAGTATATATTGTCAAATTGTGTGAAAATCAGTTTAGGAATAACTAGAGGTGTCTTGATTTTGTCATCTTTGGATCCTAGAAAAGAGGAATCAATGGCAGTGACATGTTCTAACATGTTTTGGACAGGGCACTACTTAGAGGTGCCTTCCAACCAAAGTAATATAGTAGTGAAAGCCAGAAGATAAAAATACATTTATTAATTTCCTTCATTATTGCTCAGAGAAGTTCAGGAATGTCATGGAAATTACTACACTGAGTTGGATTGCATTCAGAGCCTTGCCTGGAGTGGGAGGTATCCAGGACTTCTACTAAGAAAAGGAGCGAAAAAAAAAAATAAATACCTAGAGCACAAAAAGCACAACTGTATAATAACTAATAGCAAAGGGAGACTTACTTTTGACCATTGTTGGCAACTGATTTCCCTCTGGAGCAGGAGGGTTTCATTTCTAATTTATTAATTTTTTCAGATAGAAGCATTGTTAGTGTTGCCTCCTTCGAATCTTTCTAAAATGCTGGCTCCCATGTTACCTCTGGCAGACATGCATGGTTACAAAGAAAGGAATTTTGTCCTTTAGCTAAAAAATGGAAGAAGGGATATTTGTGGAAGATGTGTGGCTGATTTTTAGAATGTTTGTTACAAATACTTAACTGTGTTAGACAGTAATACTTGCTTATGTTTTGTAGAGTTGCTTCTAAATGAAAAGTATACTGAAAGTCATTATTTGAGACTGTCACACCAACAGGTAAGTGTTGCTAGTTTTGCTGTTAGGAAGCTGATTGAGCTGCATGGAAGGAGAAAGGTGAAAGGTGTTGACATACACTGTCTCCGAGTATAGCACTGGTCATGGATATTAAAATATATATGCTTCTGTGGGAAGAAGGTGTAATTTATGAAAACTTTCCCATAAAGCTACTGAAGCAAAGATAACTTAGTTCCTGGATTTTGCAAACAGCTTCAAACACTCAGAACATGACTGCTCCAAAAATTGTCATTGCTTACTCTACAGATAAATGAGATGGAAGCCAGGGTTTCCAGTATGTTCTGCAATTTATAGGGTTTTAAGGACTTCCTGTTCCCTCCTTAGTGTTGCCTCCTGCCCCTAGTTCTGTTGTGTCTGGGAACTACTGTGCTGACCAGAGTCAAGAAAAAAAATTGACAACAAAAATGTGCTTGTTCTGGTGTGTGGAGCTCCTTGGGCTGAGAGGAGGTGGTGTATTTTTTTCCAAATTCAGATCAGTTTTCTGGCATGGTTCATCAGGCTGTAATGTCAGCACCGCTGAAGGCCCACAGTTGAACAGTTGGCTGAGGAACATGCAGGGAGCTGCTTAAAACCGCCACAGCTGTTAGAGGTAATGTTTTCTGTATTGTGGCATTTCTCCCTTCAAGATATGATTTTTAAGTGATGCAGTCATCTTGTTCTGGACACATTTTGGTTGGAAAGTGCTCAGGGTAGTTTTGCATTGAACAAAATTTCAGACTTTTGGCTTCTGTAGATAATTGGGTGGGATAGGTTTAGGGTGTTGGTTTTTGGTCTTGTTTTCTTCCAGTTTGAGGAATAAAATCATCCTCAGAGATTAGCTGAAGTGTATTTGAAAAATTTCTTTTAAAAGGTACGGAAAGGTTAACTTAAGGCTAAAAGCTTTTTATGATTATTATTACAGCATGTAAAACATTTATGTTTTTCTTATGCGAGAAGGGAGGGTGGCGAGGAGGCATGGCAAGGCTTGCCTTTAGCTGTGTACTTCTAAAACTTCAGGAAGTGTTGGCTATTTGGGGGTTTTGTAGACTTTTTCTAGATCTTGGTATACAGTTCAAAGAGAAGGTCTGGAGGTAGAGAGCAAGTAGTGGATTTACCGGTCACTTCAGGATTGTGTTCTGTGTTGTGAAATGTGAGATCTCAGAAAACAGACAGCCTGGCATTTTCCTCATTTTAATTATTGTGGAGGATTCATGGACTTGAAATTTCATTACTCTGCAATAAGCATGTTCTCAGTGCCATAGACAGTGGCTTAAAAGCACTAATTAACAGAATGATTACACTTTACACTAGATCTTAAAACATACAGTTTGATCTTCTGTCTTAGTCAACACAAAGACGAAATCCTGCCCATAACAGAAATGTTACAGAAGACAATGAACTTGTAATTTCATTGCAATATTTGATGTACACTGTAATATCCCAGATATACTTTCTGCAGTCTTGTCTCTCCATGTTCTCTTTTGTTTGCACCATACAGTGTACAGTAGAGCAGCAGCCCCGCCCTGTTTGGGCTGCTGGTTATTACTGCAACAGGAATAAAGAACTGGGATTTTTTGTTATTTAAGCATGTAGGTTTTGTTGTGCTTTGTGGTGTTTATTTTTTGATTTTGTTCATTTTAATCATTGTTGGTAGGTCTTTCTCTTTTATTTCCCAGTTCCAGTAGTAGGTGTAAGTCGATATCCTGATTGCTTTTCTGTTAGAAATTGCAATAGGCCTGACAGTGCTTGAGGTTTGCATTTTGAAATGCCCATAATGTAAGAGTGACTATAATTTCTATTACATCCACTTTCTGAAGTGTCTGAAGAAAACATGATACAGTGGCAGTGTTATTAACATGAAAATCTCCTTTTAACTTGAGCAAGTCTGTGACATGCTCTATCCAGAGAGCTTGCAGATCTGTACAAAAGCTTTTACTTTGCAAAGCAGAGGCGATGGTTTGTGCACTGAAGCAACAAGGCTAAATAAAATGACTTATGAAATTAAAGACTGCCATCTCCTTGAAGAAATGCATCTTCTCATTTTCCCTCTTCCAACCTTTACTCAGTCTTACGTTGTCCAGATTGCTGTGGGTCTCTTTTGCTAAATGAGCTTTGTATCTCTCAGTTAATTTTCTGCCAGTATCACTTTAGGCTGAAGACTGTGGGTGTTTGTGTATCCATTAAGCGCACTGCCAGGACATGTCTACCACTTGCCACCTCTCCCATTAAATGGCTGTCAGCAGGTTTACAGAGCTGCTTTCTTGCTTTGCATTAATTGCTGCAACTCACTAGATGCAGTGAAAAGCACCTGTAAAGAGAGATCACAGTTTGCCTTTGAAATTTCTAAAGGTAAATAGAAATGCTGTTAGCAGTTAAGACAGATTTCATATATAGTCATATAAATATGATTAGCAGAAAAGAGGTATCACTTTTTAAATTTTCTTTTTCAACTATCCTTCCTCCTTGAGCTTCCACCCCCATAAGTAAAATACTGCAAATCTAAACAAGTGCAAGTCATCAGATTCTTGCATGAAACTGATTCATTGAAGTTGTATATAATCCCATGCTGAGACTTGCAATTGGTTCTGGAATGAAAATCTGTTAGAATTAGATCAAATATTACCCTAGGTGGGATATGCAGTGTGAGGAAGATTAATGATTTGGCCATGAAAGTCAGTATATAGTAGGGTTATTGGTGTAAAGCTTCTCAAGAGACTCACTAAAACGGAGTGCTAGGTTCTGGGCTGCAGCCAGTTTCCTGCATATTAATATAGTGTATTTTTTTTGCAGAATAGGAAATTCTGATTCTCTTTCTTAAGGTATTATTTTTGGGGTGAAAATTTCTTTGTGTTACTTGAAGCAGAAAAAGCAGCAATAAATAATTAAGTAGTGAAGTAGTAACTTTGTGTATCCAGGCTTTTGATAAAATATTACTTTGGAAATATACTGGTGAAAATGCATAGAAGGCCAGCACACACATGGGGAAACTGAAGGTCTGAAGTTGAATCTAAAGATTTGGTATCTGAGGAATTTCAGTGAGGCTTTACTATGCTAAGCTTTGTGCATGGTGACTTCAGACTTCTAATTTATTTTAATTTGAGTTAACTTTCCTAAGCATCCTTTCTGGGTAAATTGTGGGAGCAAATCATTGTGCGTATGAGTTTTCAAGGTAATTTGGTGTGACCAGCATATGGAAAAAAATGGTATGAAACTTAGTGGAGGGATTTGTGCAGCATCATCCAGAAAGCCAGTGCTGGAATAGCTCCTGAGTGCTTTGGTACAAATATATAACCTCTATGCTAGATGGTGGAGTCTTCAAAACAAGTCTGCAATAAAAATTCTTGTATTCATTCAGCTTTGTCTTCTTTTGCTCTGCAGTACCATGATTTTTTCACCCGGTGATGTTCTCTTCCGAATCTCTGTTCCTTGTACTCCTTGTACTCCTTGCTGAGTATCATTGAATTGGTCTTTTGAGGGCTGTTCAGTGTTGCTTTTCAAGCAGCCTGCTAAGGGTACTATTGAATGATCAGATACTTACCTCTCCTGCCAAACCTGCTGGGGATAAGCTTTCTCCTTCCACTGATCACAGCATGTTGGTGAAATAAGCAATTTTTAAAGATGATTAAGATCTTTAGTACCTTCTCTCAGTAATGTATGTGTTCTGTGTTTTAGCCCTATGCAGTATTTCTTTTTATCCAACATTTCTAAGATCCTTCTAAATGCAGATATAGAAAAACTAATCTTGGTATAGGAATAAAATCAGCTTTGTCATTAGGCTTGTTCTAGTCTTAACAGTTTCTAGGGCTCCTGAAGATACCAGGATAAAACCATGTTCATCATACGACTTAAATATTTTGAGTTCCTTTCTGCTTTTTAGTTATCATTGCTTTGTTGCTCACAATAAGTTTTGACAGAAATTCACACAGTTTCCCTCACTGTGTTGTAAGACACGTTTAATTTCCAGAGTCAGTGCATAGTCACTTTTACAGAGAAAAATAAAACCCCCACACCTGCCTTGCTCCCCCAAAAAATCTGATTTCTCCTTTTTCCATTGAGTCTTCCCATTCTAGTGGGACTTGCTCTCTTAACAGAAAATAAATGCTGTCTCTTGGGCTTTCTGTAGTTTTTCATAATTATTCTTGGTGCTTTTACCCATTAAGCATGGCTGGTGTTTGTTTCTAGTCTCTGAGGAAGCTCCTGGTTTAATGGATGAGACATGATAAGTAATGAAGAAAAATATTTTCCTTCACGCACCAGTTCAGAAGAATGAATCTTACAAATGTTATGTACTCGGATTTTGGTAGTAACAAAAAAGGTCCACTCAGGTTTTGAAATTTTGTTGGACATGCTTAAAAATTCTGTTGGCTCTACTCCCATCTCACACGCAGTTAAAAGGACCCCAACAAAAAAAAACCAAAAAGCACGCCTCCCTTAAAAACCACCACCAAAAACTTTAAAAATGCTGATGTTCAACTTTGCCATTTTCTGCCCCAAATTTACCTGTAAACTTACGCTACATGAACTTTTACATAGTTTGTTGCCTCTTAAAATCTTTGGGGTGTCTACTACTCCATCTTGTCCAGCATTAGTTAGAATTAAATCATCTCTAAGGTGCAGTTTGTGTGACATTTTATTTTATACAGGCTTCTTTGCCATGTGTCACTGTCATTCTGAGTATTTTCCAACAGTGCTGGAAAACTTTGCTATTTTTCATGCTAGCAGTTCCCTTGTCCTTTTTGCCTTGCCTGGGGTAAAATCATATGCAGGCATTGTGGTTTTGTTTGAAAGGTTTGGGGGAAGGGATGGGACTGGGCAGGTGAAAGGCTTTACATGTAACATATATATATATTATATATATATTATTTTTATATATATATATTTTTTTTTCAGAAGGGATAAACCCCATACTTTATACTTTCAGACTTTGCATATGTAGCAGGATGAAGTGAGCTGCTTGTGGCTCATTGTTCCTGAGGGAGTTCATTGCAGATTTTGCTGAGCAATTTTCCTCCTCCATTTCACCTATCTGATTTTTATTACAAAAAAAGTTCTGTTGCTGCAGAGATCTGTCAGTGCTGTGTCAGTGCTGTCTCTAGCAGAACACCTTTAAAGCTGGGCATTTTGAATATAATCCCAGCAGTTTTGGAGGCTATATGAAGAATAAAGATCAACTTCAATCCCACAGTGCCCTCTCTTTTTTGAGCAGATATGCCTATGTGAATCCACAGCTGTGTTTCAGTATATGCCTAGAAAATGTATACACAATCAAAATTAGGACTGTTTTCCACTGAGATGAGAAAAAAGTTTTTATAGCCAGTAGAAAATGCAAGTCTCAGTAACTGTTGTTTCCATTGATGAAGTCTCTTGGAGGTAAAAGCAGAGCTCTTTTTAAGTGCAATCAAATTGTCCATTAGAAATAGAAAAGTCACATTTTCAAAAGTATCTTTTAGATAGTTTTACATTAAAGATGGTGAAGATGGTAGGCCTATCAAGCTTGTAGTCATTTAGGGTCTCTATTTTTTTAAATATATCGGTTTTTTACTTTTAATATGGAGATACATAGATATGTGTGCTCACTAATTAGAATGTTATCTAGGAACCTAAGTCTATAAAGCGATGTTAAACTCGGTATAATGAAAGAAATGCAAGTAGGGAAAGAAGAGGATTTGAATATCTGGGATTAGTTTGACATTTCCCATAAATGACTTTACTGCCCTGAACAACAGTATTTAATTTTTCTACTTATGTTTCATTTGTAAAATGTGTATTACGAGGAATTGGTGACATCCAAATAACTGAAATACAAATTCAGGTCTGAGTACTATGTAATCAAAAATGAAGTGGTCTTTACACTCAGCAGTATACTATCTCAACAAGCAGGAAAAAATAGTTTTAGTATTTTCCTATATTCCAAACCTGTACTCCTGGCCCTGTAAACTGAAGGCTGGGTTATATTAAGCTATGTAGAGATTACATCATCTCTTCAGAATGTCATTAGAGCTTGAGGAAAATTAGGAACTCTGGAAGCTTTAAGCAAGAAAGGTTAAGACTAACATTTAAAGCAGAAATAGCAAACCTTCTGGTTACAGATATGTTAATCAAAGATCTGTGATGCTCTAGCTCTGGGAAACAAGATACATCACAAGTAGAGGGGCTTGTGCCATAGTCGAAAGGTACTAGTTCAAGTTAAACCCATCTTTGTTTAGGTGCTTGTAACAGAAATCTGATGAATGTCTGACACAGATCCATGTATTTACAGATTGAACTTGGAAACTGATGATCGGGTCTTGAAGCATTGACTCTGAATGTCAGACACATTCAGTAACTTGTTGGTTCTGAGGATTTTATCAGTGTAATGACAATACACGTGTATTTTCCAAATTGCTTTTCTTCCCCTTTCCTCCTTTTTTATCAGACCATAATTCACCAAATGCTGTAAATATGTTATGGCTATGTTAAATGTAAATGTCAGAAGTTGTTCTCAGTAGCTAAATTGCTCTCAAATTCTGAAAACCTGCCAGTGAACAGTATAAGTCGTGAAACATGAGTGGCAACCAAGGATTTACTTGGTTCTTTTGAGTCCGGTGCAATAAAGAGGAAAAAAAATTCACTTCGGAGGAATGTTTTTCCTCAGCATCCTGAAGTGTTATTGCAGAGTTCTTTTGCCGGACAGTATCTCCTGAAGCTTTTTGGGTTTTTTGGTTTTTTTTTTAAGCATGATTTTCTTTTATCCTTATAATTAAGTATATAAAATATCATTGAACGTATAAAAGATAAGAATCCCAGTGGAATCCTGTTGCTGACTCAATATTGGGTGGGGCCACAGAAAATCGAAATAAAGTTTTGAAGAAAAAATGTTCTTCATAGCTGGCTGCCTTTGTAGGTATAAAACATTAATATTTATACAAAAGACTGCTCTTGTTGGTGGAGACTGTACAACTTGTATGGATACCAGAGGGGAAAGGTTCTTAATCAGTAAGATGTCATGAAGTCAGCAAAAACAGTTGAAGTGGTAGAAAATCCTGAGGCCAAATGTAAGTTGCCACTCTTTTGCACCACTTCAGTGCTCCGGCTTCTTTTCAGTTCTGTGAGAAAATTCAAGTTTTGCGTTTGAGTATGGACTTGGATTTTAAAAAGGGTAGAGTAACATCTCTTGGAATTCTAGCCTGTGTATATACTAATATAATGTGGTTTGACAGTATACTGTGATTCACTGCCTCTGATAATAACTGCTTGTCATGGGACTGGATTAAAATAACTGGATTTTGTAATTTTTTTTTTCTTTTACAACACGTTGATACAATGTTATGCTGGCTAGAGATCACAGTAATTGTTACCTTCTTGCTCTGTAAAGCCCTAATTAGGGTGAATGAGCATGGTAAATAGATACTGAAATACAGTAGGTAAAGGTAATATTGTGCCACAAGAGAAAAGCTTCCTTCATTGTGACCAAATTCTGGCATATTTAAAATATTAAGAGGATTAAATGAGTGAATTAAATAGTTCTGCTCTCACGCACCATTTACATTTGAAAAGGACTATGGTAGTATTTAGTCAAGGAGACATGTCCCAGCCTGCTCAAAGTCTCTGCAGGGACAACAGAGACAAGAAAGGACCTACTGGATTTCCTCACAGAGATTTGCCTTGCCAGACCATTTTTAGGAGAGGAGTAGAAATGCATAAGCATGATTAAATTGAACATGGACTTATTCATAACTTTTTCCATAAAGTGAACTAACCAAACTGAATGGCTTCTGAAAGTGCTTGTGTATATATATAATTCTCTAACAATTTTAATTTTTAATTTTAAGTAACCAAGGACTGTTTCGTGATTTCTTAAAGATGACAGCTGATCTTTTTTTTTTTTTTTAATAAAAGCAGCATGTAAATCATGTTACTGTGATTTCTTATTCCAAGGCCCATTCTGATTTCTGTTTTCCAATAAAATTACTTTCAAGTGCACGATACTGAAGGAGTATCTTTTCTCTCATAGTATAGTTAATTGCTCTCTTATTTATTCCTTCTCTCATTATATTTAGTTGTTGAACAGAATTTTAAATTAATACAATATTTAGATTGCACTTACAGGTTTAGTTGGAAAAAATACTTGAAGTTATTATCATATGGCTGCTTTTCCATTTGTATTTCCAAATTTCTAGTAGATGGATAATTGAGTTATGGAGGAATATGGTGGTTTTCTTAAACTGCATAAGGTATTGGTACATACTGTGGGCATTTTTAAGAAATAGCGACTTTTCTCGAGTATGGATACATACATATTTTAGTGCTCTTTTCTGATGTGACTTCTAGTTCTTTAGCTTTGATAGTATTTCTAAAAATCTGTGATTTGCAGCTGATTACTGAAATAGGTGTTGTCTTTTGTGTAAACAAGGCATGTAACTTCTGTTGAAAAACACCTGAAATTTCCAGTTGTGGACTCTCTATCTCCAACTCCTTCTGGAAAACTGAGCAAGTATAGATCCTGAGGAGCTTCTAGGCATCACGATAGGTGCTTGAAATAATCTGCTACAGGCAACTCATCTTCTCTTGTGGAAAAATTGTCAAGTAAAACTAACTTGTATCTTTGTCAGCAAAGTAGTTGTAGCTTGGCAGTTTGGGATCAGTTTCATTTGAACTTTGATTAGGCAGTCATTTTGTATTAATATAGAGTGCTGTGCTTCCAATTGCTATTTTTGAAAGCAGATGTTTTTGAAGATACTTTAGTACTAATCAGGCATCCATGTGGAAAGCTACAACTTTCTGTTTTTCACCACATGAGATCTGATGAAAGCCTTTCAGTCTACTGTCATTGAAGAGGTAATGAAGATAACAGAAATTCTGCTTTCTCAGCATCAGAATAGCAGCCTAAGATTTGTTTCCTTAAACTCTGAAAATGAGTTCAGAATAGCAGAGGGATAGCTCTGTACCTTGACTGAACCCCCACATCTTCCTAAACGTGATATTGTCAGTATGCTCTGCTTTTGTCAGGATTCAAGTGCATAGGGGCTGCTTTTCATTTGCCTAGCAATAGCATGTTTTGCTAACACAGCATGTTAAAAATAAAGTTGCTCTTACTTGCTTCTAGCCATGTTTTCTTTTTCCTTGTGCTTGTTAGCAGAAGTAGGAGAATAACTAAGGAAAAAGAAAGTAGAATTATGCTCAAGTGAGAAGACAATGCAAATATGACCAGCAGTAGTCCTAACTCCCTATTTGCAGAATATCTTGAAGATATTAACAAAAAGGAGGAAAAAAAAATAGTTGCAGGAAGTGTCCATCAGTGTAAGATCTGATACTGCTCCCTAAAAATAGGTGACGAAAAAGACATCTATTGCTAAGATAAAATACCTTTTACAGTATCGAAAGGAGTCTGGTAGGCAGCTAATGCAGAAAGTCATAAGCATGAATCTTGAATCTAGAAGCTGGTGACACATCATTAATGGGCATGTACAGCTACCACTCTCCATTGACCAATGCCTCCTGTAATCTTTAGCATGAATTAAAGCTTGAGAATCTGGCATTGCAGTGTATTTGATATACAAGCCTATTTCTAAGAGTCTTTGTGACTGTAACACTTCTTAAAAAAATCATTACTTTTCTGCTACTTAATTTTGATGTGAAAAGTAATCTGAAAATTCTTGAGATTAGTGCCATGTCTCCAACATAGACAACTGATGCAGATTTTCAGACTGATGCAGTTATTCTTATGACATTGCAAATCAATGTCATTGTGCAAGTTTGATGGGAAATCCAGACTGTGCAAGTCATCAGAAGTTTTATGTTTCTGAAGCTACTTTTTTGAGGGAAAGGAAGCGATTTCAGGTTTCATGAGCAGAAGGAATAAGAGAAAGAAGCTCTAAAAGCAGAAAGCAGTAATTTTTTCATACGTCATGATGAACTATCTCGGGGTCCTCTGGAAAAGGAGAGCAAATAGCAGTGGCTGAAAAGCTCTTGATGTCAGCCATGACATACTTCTTTTGAATTTATGTTAGTCACTTTGCTGTTTGCAGAATAACAGGCTGCTTTAGTATTGTGTAATGTTTATGAAGATTTCATTAGTATGGTTTTATTTCAGAAGGACTGACTGAGCTCTTTTTCAGAAATAATATTAAAAACCAGGTTTTGTCTAGAAGGTTCAGTCTGATTAAGCAAGATATAAATGGCAGACCTTTCAATTTGCAAGCAAAATGGCTAATATCAGAATACTCATATTAATTCATTCTTGGCACTAAGTTCTTCACACAGTATTCTCCTTACTATATTCTTTCTTTGCTAATTTCTGTTCTTTCCTGAGTTCCAGTTTTTTTACAGCATTGCATTGCTTGCTTGCTTCAAACTGTTTTTTGTACACAAGTGAACAATTCCTAAGTAGTTAATTAAATTGAATAAAAGAATGTTTGTACAGAACCAGCCAAAGCTATGACTAGCCAGCACCCGATCCGTCAGTAGTGGCCAAGAGTACAAAACTAAGAAAACAGGGCAAACTGTTCTCAAAAGTTCTAAAAATACCCCAAAAAACCCTTCCTGGCTCTGAAATGAATGTAGGCTTCCTGACTTTGTCATGCATTGCCAGCATGAAATTGGGCAAGTGGCTTAATTTTCTTCATATACATCTTTCTCCTATCTCAAAGGCAGCTGGATACCCTTACAAAGTGGTTATGAAAATGTAGCTAACAGCGCTCAGTGTATCTGCAGATAATGAAAAGATTGCTCAATGGTAAACATCAACTTTACCTTCAGACATATAACATAGGGCATTTTTCACTCTAAATGGTGTACAGTACAGTATAAAGCAGCTTGAAATAATCCAGTTGAACATATTACAGAAGCTTGGATTTCATCTGTCACATCTGCCACCATGGTCTCTTAAGGAGAACTGATTTATTTATCTTTGATTTTTAGAAGTTCTTTCAAGGATGCAAATTTAAATCTACTGTTTAAAGCAGCATCACAATGAGAACTTGGTTTGGTGGTGATTTAATAAAGCAGAATTTGACTGTGGACAGAGTAGGCAAAGCAGAAGCAGCGCGGCTGTTAGTGTAAATGTCTGCAAGATGTAAAAAATTAAGTCTTCTTCCTAAAATTAAATATGAGGTATTAAAATCTTGTAATTGAAAGCTGAGTTTCTGTAATCGTACTGTTTGCCTCACATGCAGTTGACATGTTCTAATGTTAGCCTGGGGAGTTTGGAAATGAAGGAATAGCCAGGAAGCCAGACCAGTGTTGCAGTCAAGGTTGAATTGTGTTCTATACCAGAGGAGATTGTAGACTGAAGTCCCAGAGTGTGTTGAAGGGGTCACAAATTAATTAGCAAGGGAGTATGCTGATGGAATTGAGTACATGGGTTTCATATCAGAGTGTTTGTGGTGCTCATATGTTCTTAGTCATTGCTGAATTTGGCAGGGAGAAGATAGGGCATAATCAGGAACACTCTTGAGTCTTTGTGAAATCAAGTGCATGAGATTTGCAGAAGGCTTGCCTTTATGAAACAAGATTTAAGAATCAAATGTTGATTTTCTGTGGATTATCAGTGCAGTTGGCATGCAAGTCTACAAATTAATTTCTAAGTTAAAATCTTTGAGAAAACATGCACCAGCTGGGGAAAAAAGTGCAAACGTTAGGCTGTGGATTGATATCATCACTTGAATACCTTTATTTTGCTCCCAGAAATCTTAATATATTAATGTTTACAGAAATCTTGGACAAGTAAGAGAGATAAATGCTCCTTAAAGTTCACTTTTAGAATATCTAGTGCAGCCCATTTTTTTAATGTAAATTAATATGTAGAACATCTTTTTTTGTGTGTAAGTAGTGTTTCTAGAGATAATCCAACCCATAGTACAAATAAAAGTAATGGTTCTTTCACATATAGGGAAAAAAACACCAAATAATTATTTTCCTTCCATTTTGACCTGCACTAAATACCTCTTTTGTTGAAGTTTATATTTAGGTATAAAAATGTATCTGATGTCACATCTGTCATATGATTCTACTATATGAGAATAAAATCCACCCTCAGAAGAGCAGTCTCTGAAGTAGTTTGCTTCAGAGATACTTTAATGTACAGACAATTCAGCAGTGTTAAAATGTTACCTTACAACATTTTAGATGAGGAAGAATAGTGGAAAGTCAGCCACAGAGTATTACCTCTTAGATTCACTCTCGCTGTTTCCAAGCAAAACTCATTTAATAGGGAAAATTTTACTGCCATTTTTTTTTAGATATATTTCTGCTTCTCCAGCAAGATCAGATTTACCATTGGAGAGTCTCCTGATAAAAGCTTCCATTTAACGTGCATATATTGGAAAACTTGCAGACTTTAATTAGAAGTAGCCAGTGCAATGAGTGACAGGTTTCTTTACATGAAGACTGAAGGAAAATGTAATGCTCTCTTTTTCATCTGTATTACTATTTGCTGTTGGTCTGAATCTTTCATATATTAGCTGTTCAGTGCCAGAGGAGGCTTATAATTCCCTTTTTTCAAACATAAGGGTTTTGGTTTTATTCCTTACTTGCGCAGAATAGGTGGAACCATTGTAAAGGAACATGCCTGGGTTACTGGATATGGTGTTTTCCCATGCATGTTTGAGTTGCCCACTGTGGTCAGTAGAAGCAAGTATTTCAAGAGTGTGATTGAGGCACTTTATATTGCAGTAATTTCTCTCTTCATGTAGGCATTCTGAATGTTTTTCCAGAGGTGTCTGCCTCTGTCCTCTCACACTTGTGCACAAATAGACGCTTGCAGTTAGACATTGTTGGCACAGCTCTTTTAGGAAACTGTGCTACTGGTTATTCCCACGAATTTATACAGCTTGAAAGAATTTAGCGAAGGTGAAATGACATCAGTCTTGCTTCTGCAACTCTCTTTCTCCTGTTTAATTTATATCTCTTTCAAGTTTGATGATTTGCTGAACTGATTCATGTGAGATAGCAAGGTGGTGCCGCTTCTCACACTTTTTTTTCTTTTTTTTCCCTCTCCCTACTGAAAAATGTAGAAGTAGTTTCTGGTTTAGAAGAAAATTCTGTAATGGCTCCTCTCATATAGAAGATGAGCATTTCTGTTGTCTTTGTGTTACGGGTTGGAAAGAGGGGATAAAGTGCAGGGGGTTTGTTGATTGCTTGAGATGGAAACAATGGATTAGTTACAAATTTGCTTCTGTTAAATAGATAATCAAATTTGCCATAGCAATGACTAGTCTAAATAAATAACAAGAGACTCTTCAAAGTGTCTTTACAGAAATAAAGAAGCTTGTTCCCAACTGATGATTATTAAATAGAATAGAAATCGATGTGCAGGGAAAAAAGTGTTTTGGAGGATGCGGTATAATAGAATACCTCCCTCTGGTGGTAGGCATTACGGAGTTTAGTTTGCTGCATCACGCACTGAAGTGAAAGCTTCGTGATGGGGGATGACTCTAACTGCTCCTGGAGAACTAGTAGAACTGTTTTTAAAGAATATTAAAATGCATACAAGGTTTCCTACCACTGTAGCTGTTTGATTATGATGGGGGAGGTTCAGCTGCTTGACCCAGTTTATTCTGAGTTCGTCAGTTAATTAAATTTTTCTGATAGCCTTCCATCTTGCTGCTGGGACAAGCTACATTTTGTTATTTTTTCTGGGCTGTAAGGATAGGCTCTGTGGATGTTTGTGCTTTAAGCAGGGAAACAGAACCATGTGCATGAAACGGCTAATAGCTTCTAGCAGTCATTTGGCTCGTTCTGAAAATGTATTCATCCTTTAGTTTATTCATATTTATCTGTTTGATCTGAATTTTACATGTCAATCCTCAGTTAAGTTTGCAAATGTCTGTAATTACTTGTACTTGAAACACAGCCGCTCTAACTGAAGGAGAAAGGTTATTGTTAACTGTTTATCTTGTAGTTTATTAATGCAAAGAAACATAGTTTCTAAGATTTTCTTTCAGAGCTTTTCAGGGATGGGTTCCATCTGTCAATCTATAGAACATGAGCCCCTGAAGAGGCTATATAATTGTTATTTCTAGCTCTGTCTAGGCATAACAAAGAATGCTTAAAAAAATGCTTTCAAACGCTACTTGAAAGCATATTTTAGTTTCTCACTTTTCATGGCCTTTGCCTTTTGGAAAGTGTAACAAACTAGCTGAATGTGTGAGAACAACATTTTTCATCCTTCTTTTCCTTTCTGTTTTGTAAGCATTTTAGGATTATTTTTCCTATTGTTCTTTCACAGCATAATGAGAACATCCTCTTCTCCCCACAGCCCAGGTTGAAAACTCAAAATAGTTTTTGTTTCTTTCTTATGTCATTAACAGAAGAACCTGTGAAACCTTGAAAGTCTTCTCTAACGCTGTAGCTGGAAAGCAAAAAAGCAGGCGCCTTTCCATGAGCAGGAGTTCCAATTCCATGTCCACTGTTAAACTCCCAGAAACAAAACTTGGAACACAGAGGACTGGCCACAGAACCTGTTTTCATGTGCAGGATCCCAACATTTTTGGCATTTAATTAATGTATTGTTCAAGATTGGCATATTGCTGCTTTGATTTGGGGATTTATGCTTTGCTAGTGAAAACTCCTCTTTAAGGGATTGCAGAGCTATTATGCCCAATAACAATAATTTGTAATCCAGAGCTCTGGAAACAGCACTGGCAAAAAACTGATTTTCTCATCTCTAATAATTTATGGTGGTAGCCAAGAAGTCTGATCATTTCAAATCACAAATCATGGATGTAGCAAGCAAAAGAATCGCCTTATTCTCATGTTTTTTTGTTCATTGCGCTTAATTTCCATGTTGAGACATAGACATGAGTATGTGTTGTAGACAGTTTCAGCAGAGATCCCACAGCACTGACAGGCAGAAGGATCATTTCATCATCACAAGAGATGCTTTAAGTTCATGTGTATTTGTGGTATAAGTAAGTTGAGAAGCACCTTTATCTGTCTTTTCTGGGGAGGTGGGGGGCAGGAATGTATCATTCGCAGGGGAGCAGGTTTTCCTTTAATTTTTTTTTTCCTTCATTTAATGTAAAGAAACCAGAGAAGCATCTAAATACTGAAATTGTATTTGTAAGAAAAAATCATAAAGAAGAAAATCAGTAAGCTTTAGATATGCGCTCACTAGATTACTTATTTTTGCAGCCATTTTATACCAGTTTTAAATTTTGAGATGTACTCCAGCTATTTTCTTTGGGATGAATTGCCTCATAATGAAAATGTGTGTTGACATTGACTTAAGTTCAACATTTCTACTACCTTCTTGTAGAAAACAATTTTAATAAATAGAAGTAAAATAAGTTGGTTTTGTTAACTCAAAACTTCAGCATGTTCGTTGCTCAGAGAGGACTAAACAATGTGTGTGTTATGTTGGCAGTTCTTTTATATCTGTGTGTATTCATAGTTTTGTTCCTAAAAGACTGGAAAAGAAATACATATATTGCAGGCTTGTTGAAAATAAGCAAGGGGTGCTTAAATGGGGGTTGGCCATGTTGTTCCATTGTTGGAATTTAATGTAACACAGTGGTTTGCAGCGCCTGCACCTAGTGAGCGTTTTTGACCTTTTGGATTCATAAATCTGCATCAGCTTTCCTTTCCTTGGTCCTTGAATGGCTGCAGTTTTTTGTTGGCAGGTTGAACACTGCTCTTGCATTTCAGTACAATTACAGAATAGGATGGAGGGGATGGTAAGTGGGAAACTGCAGCTACTCCCCTAAGCTCGTGGACTTCTTTGGGAAGTTAGTAAAATGTGAAACTTGAAGCTAAGTCACAAAGGTGTCAAATGTGTTTCCAGTGAGCTTTTTCGCTTGTGGGATTAAAACATGACCTGGGTCTTTTCATGTTACTATAGATTATTGCAGTCACAAATTGCTTATATAAACTCCAAGCATTACAAGGTTTTATGCCCCCACAACAGGACTGTTAGACTTGGAGTTTCCTCTCCACACTTTACCTACTGCCTGTGAAAGGCAGATATTTATTATAACATGCATAAATTCCAGTAGGGTTGAGAAGAGTGGGAAGAAGCTCACCCCACATACTTCACCTCACCATTCATTGTGTTGGTGGTAAAACTGAAATAGTGATAAAACACTAAATATTCCTCACAGACATATGTTTCAAAGGATGGGTTGCCTGTGGGGAAGTGAGGCCAGGAATGAGGGTATCTCCATTCCTTTCTCTTCCAGAATGGTTTCTATCTCTGCCTCTGGGCTGAGGAGACTGGGGAAAAGAATCTGATGAGTAATTCCAAAGTATGTTTTGAGAGTTTTGGTAATGGCAGTTACTAACGTGGCTTAACTGGAGACGAGTGAAAGAGCAGTGATGAGGGGTTTGTGGGTTAGTACTAGGAAGGCTTAATTTACCATCAAGGCCTTTTATCCGTTGTGAACATCCTGACAATTTATAGTATAGCCAAATGTTTGGGAGTGCTGCAACTATAAATGTGACTATTATTGACAGAAAATGAGGCAAACGTTCACTTTAATTGGAACCACATAAATTAGATTGAAGGAATTAATTAAAAAATAATAGACATGCATCTTGAAATTGAAGGGTTCTCTCTAGGTATTGGAAAGGGCATGATAAGGTGACTAAAAAGATAGCTCCAGTGCAAGAAAGGCTAATTGAAACATTTCTTTTATTAAAGCAATATTAGTTCCTTTGTGCCTGGTGAATGAAGTGTCCAGAATAAATATGAATGGTAATTAAATTCTATTTCTATCAGTTACAGTCCCATTTTCAAGATCTCTCATTTATTACAAAAGCACCTCAAAGTTCACTTCATTAGTTTACTTCATGTGACTTGCTGCTGTTGCAAAGTCCTTGGTTTATGGGTTGATACATCAGATTCTTCTTATTAAAATGAATGGTTTTTCCCCTTTCAGAGCATAGATTTTGATGTGTCACCCCTCTGAATTTAACTTGAAGTGGGACATGTACTACTCTGGTTTCATAAAGGAATACTAGTACTAAAAGAACTCTGGAGACAAAGATACAGAAATTTAGGGGAGTGATAGAGCTGCGGGGTTTTTGTAGGTTGTGTGCTGCTCTTAGTCAACTTTAAACTTACATTTTTGAGTATTTGCTAGAATTTCATATTGTCTGGTTTTAAATGCTCATGCAACAAGTTTTCCAAGTCAACTTTAGAAAATAAATTCTGTAAATCACAGCTGCTTGGGTTATTTTCCCCAGGTACCTTTTTTTAAACTCTCCTATATGTAATTCTGTCCCCACTGTTGTGTTACCTTCAGGTCATGTTAAATGATTGTTCTCTGTAAGTGCCAAATGGATCCTTCAAATTACTGCAGCCAGCTGATTTACAGACTAATTCCATGACTCTACATCAGTTTACTCTTCCTGGTTTACTTTTCCTGGGTACTAGGGTTTCTTTTCTTGTTTCTTGCTGGAGCTGCTCGAGTTATTGGTGCCGTCTTTTGCAGTGACAGCACATAAGAGCCTAAGGCAAGCTGCCCACTCAGTTGATGTTTTACTAGTAGTCTGTTTTGGTGGATGTTACTCCTAATAAATTCTCACTCTATGTATCATTGAAAACCAAAATCTTTCTTGCAGTCATGATAAAGGACTGGTCGCTTTGTTTTCTACAGCTTGTTTAAAGTTCATGCTTTTCCCTTGGGTTGGATTATTACCAGTATCGTTTAGTAATGATTCCAGGATCCATACAATCTCAATTAGTTGGATAATAAATTGTCTTAATTTCCTAGTTCCACTGTCAGATGCAGGTGCTGTATAGCTAGCCCCTCATTGGTTTTAGGTTTTGCAATATAATAGTACCTTTATATAGTTCTTTCTTACAGTACATGGTCTGTAATGAATTCAAGTAAGAATCCTAACTGCAGACTTCAGAGATTCTGTAACAGGAAATTTAAGCTGAATTGTTGAAATAATAGTTTGCTCTTCATAGTTTCAGTACTCTGGGATCTTGTGATGGCAGGCAATAGTGTCCTTTTTCATGTTGGTGAATTTTATGAAATAGTGAAATTTTAGTTGATGTAATGTAAGCATGCTTTGTAAGCAGTAGGAAATGTGACACAAGGGCTTTTAAAATGTTATTTAGAGGGATTTTCACTGACCTTGCTCCTGGTCAGTACTGAAGTAGTTGCAGCAAGCAAATTGCTAATACCAGACAAATCAAGGAGTGTTTGTTCTTTGGGGAAGCTGCTCTTGGAGGATACTTTCGTGAAATCCTGAATTTCATCATCTGCAACTATGTTAGAGGTTGTGGGATCGCATGCTGTAAAAATGGCGCTTTTTTTGTCATGGCAGTCATGTTAAAGTGTTATAACCTGGTTAACACAGTTACTGTAGATTCTTCTTCTCACTTTTATACAAAACTGCAATTCTCTTCCTTGAAGATTTCTGCATATATATTTATTAATGACGTGGATCTTAAGTTGAATGTCATCTATAATAATATTATGCTCATTGTCTTGCTAGTCTTTGTTTATTAGTTATTCATGAATTTTCATGCTCAATAATAGTCAAAATCTGGTAGTTTAATCTGGAGCTTCCTATGTCACTTTGGGGTGAATCATTTTATAGAACCAGGAGAAAGACCTAGTGTGGAATCGCACCTTTAAGTAAGAGGTGCCTGATTTTTGAGAGACAAACACAATGTCATCAGACTTCCTGGAAAACAAAACAAAACAAACCCCAAACAATAAAAAACCAACAAGCAAACAAAAAAACACCCCTCCACCCCCCAGAAAAACCCAGAAGACTTGATTATGTTAAAACATCCCAGTAATTTTACAAAATATGACAGTCTTATTGTCTTACTTGATCCTAATTCCTGAATGATAAATACGTGTAACTGCAGCTGTGGTGTTACTGTCTGTTTACCTCCCTTGCAGATCCATCTTTTTATTTTTTATATTTCATTTACCCTTTTTCTAGTATTTTTTATGCTTATTTGAAAGTTCAGTATGTCACATACATATACAGTATTATTTGAAACTTATTAATAATGCATTGCCATGTAAAAAATATAGCAATCGTGAAGAATAAGCCTAAAAATCTCTTCAGTTTTTCTTCAGGGGAAAAAAAAAAAAAAGAAAAAGTTGTATTTATGAATAAAAACCCGGAGAGTTTTCCTGTACCACATGGTCTAACAATTCTAATAAATTCCAGTTCTATAGAAAAATCATCTTTATGATATTTTTGCTGGTTTGATAATCCTTCCTGTACTTTGTGCTTAAATGTGAAAGTGATGAGCCCTGATTCCTCATGCAGTAATATACTGCAACAGTTATTTCATTTTCTCCAGTCTGATTTTCAATTCATTCACCTATTGTTGGCTTTATTATTGTGGATATATTAAGAAATATCTCTTTTATATATGTGTATCTGTTATATATTGTTTATTTATAAATATTATTTTGTACAGTACTTACCTCTGATTCCATTTTATTACTTTGGTTTTCGTGTTCTAATACAAATGCCTGTGCAAATCCTATGGTGCGTTCCCCTCAGGGCAGGAGAACTGTGTTTATTAAGTGGGCTAGTGCATCTTTCTGTGTATCTAAAAAGGGGGGAAAAAGTCTTCTATTCTTAAGTGGTGTTTTATTTCCAGTCTGTTGTTGAAGCTTTAGATTGCATTCAGATAGCTACTTAAAGGAAAGGTTTTATCTATTTCGTACTAATTCATTGTGCAAAAATGTAGTTGTATATGAGTGACACTTGAAATGCTTCCAGTAAGCTATGAACCAGAAAAGTCCACTGAAGAGTTCTCAATAAATAAGTAAATAAAATATTTGTGACTTGCAGAACTATTCCATGCTCATATAGGAGCAGTTTTTCCAGGCATGTGATGAAAAAAATAAAATGATGCAGTAACTTAATGTAAACATTTCACTGTAGCAGTTTGAATGTCATATTTGTGTTACTTTCCATTGAGTACTTTCAGAATGCAATTTCTCTTAAGTATTGATATTTTCTGATCAGACTGTAGAGTAAGGAGAAAGTCTACTGTGTACTCTGGGATACTAATGGACTAGTAGACATTTGATGTAACACTAATACATTTATGCTCTGCAGAAGAACATAATGCTCTGGTAATAGAAACCATGCATATTGCACATTCAATGCATGCGAGAAGCAAACACTGTCCAAATAATTTTTTTGCTAGTTCACACTGCCGAGTTATGGGAGCTGTAGGACTGAAGAATAAAGAAATGATGTAATATTGCCTATCAGCCCAAATAATTACTCTAAAGACTCTAGTTTTCTCCTCTTAGCATGCTGTTTACTCTGATGCTTCTTGGAACATCCATAATTTATTTGAATGAACCCATTTCTTATTAATGAAAACATACGTTGTGTACCAGAGAATAGGAAGTATTTATAACCTTGACCCTTAAAATAAGCCAAAAGGAGAGCTTATGTTAAGACCCTTTGGGAGTTTCATAAATTTTATAATTTCTTATAGCATAGCATGCAAATGAGAAAAAGCTTTGGCTTACTTTTGAGTCATTTCATTGTAATATTCCGACATGCCTGTCATTGTCAGAGTAAAATGCTTTATGACTTGGTGATATTGTGCATATTCACTTTTACCTCAAGTTTCAGCTGACTGTAGTCACAGAAGTTACCAGCAGCTGAACGGTTGTTCCTTGCTTTTAGTTACATACACCTTACAGTTAAGAAAAAACTGAGAACTCAGTGCTTATTTAAGGTTTTTTTTGGTTGGGTGGTCGGGGTTTTTTTGTTTGTTTGTTTATTTGCTGCTTTTTGTGTCACAGAATTGGAAGTATTTTTGGTGGTGGAGGAGGTTGGAAGTTTTAAATATTTCTTAGTTTGATCTTGAGGTAATAGGCAAAATCCATCATATTGGGCAGATGGGCTCTTTCTAGTTACTTCCCATAACCTGGTAACGGTAACCAAAGAAATACACTAGGGAGTTCTAGTGCTGTGCAGAAGACATGATTTCATGTAGCACCTCTGGTTTTATGGGTTAGAATCAGAAGCTGTAAATGCAGTGGCTCTCATTGTAATGTTATTTTATGAATAAAAATGAACAGAAGATTGCCTTGCAAAAGAATTTGTCTTTGGAAACCTGCAAATCTGGCTTCTTGCCTGCCTTTTAGTGTAAACTATTTTAATTCATTTTATACCTAGAATATGAAATGTTTGTATCATGTCTATACATGCACATCATCATTGTTTAGTTTACAAAGAAGTCCTAAGCAATAAAAGAAAACCAACACGCTTTGTATTAACATGTAGTGCATGAGAGCTATGCTTGAGATTTCCTGCTCCTGCTCAGCTGGTTGAGATGCGGGGTGCAGCTCCAAAACTCAACAAAACAAAAGGATTTTGGATTAGAAGACTGGCAGCTTCTCTACTATGCACTAATAGTTTGTTGCATGTATTTCCTGCATTTTATTGACAGATCTTTCCTTCTGTTATTCCCCCTTCCAGTAAATGGCTAATTTACACATCTAATTTTGGTGCTGGCTTTGCCTTGTAACTAACACCAGAATATCTTGCACTTTAAAAACGAAAACAAGCATCACAGCCACAAAAAACCACCAAAACTAAAGGCAGTGGGGAAAAGGGAGAGGGTGTTGAGAAGAAAAAGAAAAGGTACTTCCCAGCAAACAGCGAAAGTTTGTTTCCACTAAACCTGGGTGCCGGTTGAAGTTCCTGTAAAAAGTTACAATGCTTTTCATTAACTAGAAAAGAGGAATGTGGATTTCGTGGACTTACAGTTAGTAATTGTACATTTTGGCACAGATTTTACCAGCATAGTGAAAGTCTCAATAAAAATAATAATTATTAAAAGAAGTGTTTTGCATGCATTTCTTGGTAAATAGAAACTTCTGGAAATGGTGGCTAATATCTTGCCAACTCTTGCTCTGTGTTTTCCTCATTGAGACTATTAGGAGAGGTGATTGTTCTGTCACCAGAATTACATTCTGATTTTAATCAGAATAAAGCCGCCCCTTCAGAACTTGCCAAGGTCCTGCCTGTATTGTGTGTGTGTGTTTTTGTTTTGCTTTATTTAAGAGTAAAGCATAACTGGACTTCTTAAGCCACAGCTCTCCTCTAATTGTTGCCAGGTTCTGTTGTGCTGGGGGGGGGAGTGGAGAGAGAGATCAAGTGGATCTGCAACTTATTTGTGTTAACAGTTGTCCTGGTTAACAGAAGCCAAATGCCATTCGCCAATATGCAGAGGAAATATAATACAGCTGATCGAGTGTGTCACTGGATCTGTATTTGTCCTAGGTGAATACTGGACCATGAATTATGAAGCAATGTTATTAGAAATCTCTTGATAATTTAGGTCAAGTTTGTTATATAAGCTGTGTTACTGAATAGGTCCTGTATTGCTGTTGACAGCACATTACTGAGGCAACTGTTAATAATTTGCTGTAGTGTGAGTAAGTAGTATAACTTCAGTTATGGTTAATATGCCTCTGGTGCTTGAGATCAGCAGTCTAAACACTTTCCTCAAGTATTTAAGTCTGCAATGAAAAAGTGGTTAAAAAGTGAGATCCAGGAGATGTTCTCAGGTTCCACATAACTTAAGAGACTATGACTTTTGTGAAAGTTAATTGATTTGTAGTCTAAGTAAAAGCAAGTTCTGACCACGAGGGCCTGGATTTATGAAGGCAAAGAGCATTTAACTGCCTTGGTGGATGTTGCTGCTGTGTGACGGCTCTGAAGTGTTTCACGAGTAAACATGTTGGGAAATGCTGTTGCTGAGTGACCATTTTTGACATGCTGTCTTTGAAGTTGGAGAATTTACCAGTTTATTTAGGTTGTAAAAGTGAATAGCTTTTCAGGACAAAACCAAAACCCAGCCCACCTCGGTTAACGTGCTCTTAAACTTGCAGCTTTGGGAGACACAGTGTTAGTACGGGTGTGTAGTGTTGTGAAAGGACTGTCAGGACTTTAATTATATAGGCCATTTTGTGAAAATGTTTTACGTTTCGCTCTAAATACCCTTTGGCCTGTACAGAGACTGGAGTGGACAAGTGCAGCTTGAGTACAGTATTTGCAGCTATCTCAGCTGGCTGAGAATTTTTAACTTTACTGATTTTTAATGGATTTCACATTATCTGTTGCTGTTCTTGTAACTCTACACTTTCTTTTTAATACATTTTATAGATTGCTCACAGTGTATAATATTAAGCGTAACCATTATTTTTGCTCTGCTCTTTGAAGATGGAGTTGCTCCAACTTCCAATACGTGCATGCAACACAGCCATTCTTCTGTGCACTGCCTTGGATACAATCTCATGTGAAACTGCTTAAAGTCTTTTTAGCCATCTTATATTAGCAAGAAACCTGCACAATTGTAATTTGTATTTCTGTACTGGTTGTTTATAGACTGGTAGAGATTGGTGGTTCCCAAAATGCCTCCAGTTGTGATCTCCCCTTCTGTCAGGATTGTGGCCTTGGCACAGGCATGAGGAGTTGGATGGTGGATATCTTCTGGGGTGGTGGCTCCAGTTATAATCACTGCAGCTGTCTGACTGTGGCTGGTGCAGAATCCCAAGTGCTTGAAGCTTTCTTCGTTGCACAAACATAGTAACAATATCCAGGAGCCCAGCTTGGTTGGAACTTTGTTGATAACTAGTGAGTCCTGAGCAGGACATCTTCCTGTGTCTGGTAACTCAGCCCTGGCAAAAAGCATCCTGCCACCTCTTCAGCACTGTGTTGTGGAGTTGGATGATTTCCTGTTGCTGCTACCTTCCTTCTCCTCCTGGCTTTGACCTTGTTCCTGTCCAAGCTGGACTTCTGGCTGACTCTTCACAGTAAAAGTTACAGCTTAATTTTTCTGGCAAATAACTTAAATCCTTAATCAACTTTTAGGGACTGTTTGGCTACAGTGCTTCCAATCTCAGTGAGTCATGTTGGTGACCCATGTTTCTCACATGTCATTATCTGTAAATACTTATGGACTTCTCTGTTTTCCTCTCTGTCATGACATAATAATGAGCAACCGAATACTCATTTATGTATGTGTTTGTGTAATGGCTAAATTCGGACTTTGTGTGCCATTTTTAGGAAAAAAAAAAAAAAAGAAAAATGTTTAGGAACACGAAGAGGTGATGATGTCTTTCATCTTCGTCTGTCTTTTTAAAAGGAAGAGGAGCTTTTGCGTTTTGAGAGTAACTGTATGTTAAGCAGACCAATATCCACTTGGCTGGGATGGGTGTTCCCGGGGGGCATCCAGCAGCAGAGCTGTGCCAGACTGAAATCAGTATGTAGCTGGTTGGAACTGAGATTAATGCTGTAGCAATCAGGTATCAGGACTGGTTTTTTGGGAAAAAAAGCCCTCAAGGGAGGATTTGCATTTAAAAAGAAAAGAGTATATCCCCTCAAACCTGAGTCTGCTTTGGAAGCAAGATAAGCCTGAGGATGGCAGCTGTTAGGGTTGTGGAATTTGGACTACTGGTGCAGTTTAGAGACCTAGTGTGCGTTGGCACTTGCTGGAAAACAAGAAAAAAACCTTTAAAACCAGATCATTTGTAAATAGCTTTAATGTATTGTAGTGATTTACTTCCCAGGTTTAATTCCATGGTCACAGATCAATAAACAGTTTTTAATGCCAATGTTGGAGTAAGTGATGAAAAGAAGAAGGGGGAACACTACTACCAAACCCCACTGAACAAGTGATGCAAAGGCAGCCCCTCACCCGCTCCCCCATGCCAACCTAGAACTGTAGCTGTCTGCAGTAGCTGTGCCAAAACTGTTACTGGTGTGGTTTTATATAACAGCAGGGAGAAGGATAGTGTTAAGAGAAGCATAATGTTTCCTTATACGTGTATTTCATGCCTTAGTTCTTTCCTCATTACATATTTGCTCTTTTATGTACGTGTTTTTTGTGGACTGTTTTTAAAATGATGCCATGTGCCTTATACTGATGTATGCAGTGACAAGTTTTGGATGTTCTTGAATGGCTGGGGAAACAAGACCTTTGTGTAGTTCTGAAAACATTTATTGTTCTTGAAGAACAAATAAGTTTTTAAAGATATTTTAAATTTGAAGACTTCTTAAACTTGAAGACTGCTCTTCGTGTTGTATGAGATATGATCAGAATGATGATACCTCTGGCAGTGTTTTGGGATTATTTTTGTTATGCTGGGCTTTTTTTTGCAATAAAGTTGGATGATGAGGTTGAGCAAGTGGGATGATGTATGAAATCTTGGTTTTGACAGATTTCCAGAAGAAACAGCCGGATGATGACTCTACTCCCAGCACAAGCAACAGCCAGTCGGATTTGTTCTCTGGAGAAACGAACAGTGACAACAGCAATACCTCTCTAACCACGCAGGCCGCAAACTCCAACCAGCAACTTTTGACAGAACTGAATGTAACTTCACCGAGCAAAGAGGAATGTAAGTCCATGACTCCTCAGTGACAGCAAAGGAGACGTGAACATTTTGCCTTGTTCTCAGGCTTATGTTTCACTGACTCCCTTTGGAAGCCAGTGACCTGTCTTCTCGGGCAAGGGGAAAGGTTGGATGTTACTCACAAATTAGACATTCATGGCTTTAACCAAAGAACAAATTAAAAGGGGTTATGGGATTTTCTAACTGACTTTATAGCTGTTTGAAATGCAGTATACAATTTCATTATGATTTTGAGGCACCCTCTCATTTTGAGAAACTCCTTCATTGCCAGTAAATAAATACGTATATTCTAGGATAAACACCAGTATCTTATGAAATTTGACTTTAAAACCTCATGTTTTTAAGCTATTGCAATTGCACAAGGCACTGGCTGTAATGTGTATTTGTTCACACTGCTGTTAGGTTGTTTGCATAAAACTTGAATTTCATGTGGCAATCTATCTCTTCTTTCATGACCCATCTTTCTTCTTTATGGAACTGTCAGGCAAAAATTCTCCCTGAAGGTAAGATGAGATGTTAAAGATTAGCAAAACACAGTGAGATAAAGTTGTAATTTAGATTATTCTAAACCTCTGTGTAAATTCATTCAGTGTCTAATGTATTGAGTTTTAAAATCTGCATTCTATAACTTAAGCTTAAATGTGTAATTTATAGTTTCATTTTCCTCCAACTGTGGCTTTATTTTAGAAGATGCTCTATGGAGACAGGCCCTCTTGAGCTGAGTTTACTTTCCAGCATGGCTGGTAAATAACACATTGCAAGAAAAACAGGCTTTTTTTTTTTTATTAGGAAATTTGAGAGCTCTACTCCAGTTCCTCAACATTGAGGCAACTGCTGGAAATAACAATGCTGGCAAAGCACTAGGACTGAAAAATCTTTGGTATACTATACTTGTGTTAACTGTCTGCATAGGTGGTTTTGCCAAGTTGCTGAAGTATTTATTCTCTTTTCAGGTATGTAAATTTTCATGTATGCTTTTTTACTCCTGCAGATTGGATGTGGACAAATTGCAGATTGTCATTTTGGGGATTGTGGTAGTTTATTAGACTAAGGAAAATAATATTTTTTGTTATCGTTTTCTATCTGCATGTGAGAATATTATCAGAAATATAGCAAGGTTCAAATGTGACTGCTCCGATACCAGCTTGTGTAATAGGAATAAACTTGCCATGTAACTCTTGTCTCCTTCCCATACACAGTTGCTGCTGACCACCCATCATTTCTTCCTTCTGTCCAGTGCTCCTCCAGGGGTAACTTGTAGTTTGCTGTAAAAACAAGGCTTTAAAACAGCCTTCCTAGAAAATTCAGCATAACCTTACGCTTCACCTACACATTTGGGCCTTCACAGGACAGGGGGCTTCAGCACCTCGGCTGGCTTATTAGCCAGGATCGACTTTTTGGTGTTACACTTCTCCAGTGCCTGTGGGTCAGGTTTTCTGAAAGTCGTTCAGTTAGCAGTTCAGTTGTGTTACAACATAGTGTTTCTGTTGGGACTAAGAAGGGCTTGGGCGTAAATGGGAAGGTGATTACTGGGATGGGAAAGAAATTAAATAGTGTCCTTCAACCTGAATTGTTGCAAGCTTATGAACATACACTGAAGGTGATGGATAATAGGCAGCACAGCCTGCAGAGCATTTGAAAATATTACCTATAAAAAAAAATTCTTTATGACTTCCTGCTGGGGTGATTTTAAGTAAAATACAGTGAAGAGATTTATTTACAGCTTGAGCTCTCTATCTTCTCTCACGTCCCCACTACCTCTTTAATGAAGCGAAATATCATTTATCAGAAATAATTATACACAGATGGAGCTTTTCTGATGGATAATGTCCTTAGTGTGGAAGGTTCTTTCCGGTAATGAAGAATACCCAAACTTTAAATGTCTTTTTGATTTTAATTTGAGGGTGTCTTTTTCTGTGCAATATTTATTTATTATGCAGCAAGTTCTGTAAAGCATGCACTGTTCTTATTGCAGTTGTGTTCCTCAGATTGATGTTTTGCAGTGCCATGCAATAATGTACAGCTAGGTGCTGTTCTGAATGGAACTGTGGTAATTCACCAGTAATGTATGGGATCATTATGGTAATCTCTATGAAGGTGTGGAAAGAATGGAGTACTCAGGGAGGATTCTCATGGTGCATTCCACTTCCCTCTCTTCTCTCTGAAGCTTTTGAGAACAGTCTCGTCTCAAAGATTTTGCTATAGTACTGGAGTCAGTATGGTGCACAGATCGGACAGAATTGCAGCAAGTCATTTAAGCAATTCACAAATTCCGTTCATGTTATGATAACTGAATAGAACCATAGAAATCTTACGTCGTAAGGTTCGTATTCTGTGTCAAAGAAAGTGAGGGGATTTTTGTACTTGTTTTTAAGTAGCCATTTGCTTTTTTAACACACAATGGATGATATACGAAAAAAGTTCCTTGGACTGAATTTTGCAGGAGTCAGTTCAACAATATGCAAGTATTTCTGCCTGGTTTTGTTACTGTTTTGATTTTCTGAAACAGTTGCATTTGCATTCCCAAGTGTCTTATATACGCAACCAGGTTGTAGTGACTTTCCATCTCCTGCCACCCTCAATTATGAACAGTCATCTACCCCAGTGGCTGCCTTACTGATTAGTATCTCATCCCCTGGTGGATGAATTACCTAGCTGGAGGTAATTCTCAGTCTTAGAATCAACAAAAATGTGTTAAATATTTATGCCCAGAGACAGTGATGGAAGTTTCAGGACTTACAAACTTACTTTATTTTTTCCTCTTTCACATATGTTTTCTTCTTATGAAGTAGTATTTATCATCAATTAAAAAAAAATGCTGTTGCAGTTTGGGGGTGAAGGAATGTTCTATGATTTATTTTTCCTATTATTTTTTTTCTTTCCTGCCCCACATATACTTCTTAGTTGCCTTTTACTATCCAAAACCTTCAGGTCTCATCATTTGCAGTAAGTTTTCTGAAATAAACTTTTGTAGAGAAGGTGTATATTGATACTGCCATAGCCTTACAAAGTCTAGATTTGCATGGATTTTAATGATCTGTTTCTTAACAGATGATTAAATCTGTCTAACTCTTGTTTTTCAGTTGCTTTATGTGCAGATAAGTTTCTCTATTAAAGTTCTTGGATAGTTTTCCTCTATTCTAATTTTTCCCTTCCCTTGCTTTCTGTACACAGTCCTAATGGTAGTTAATTTCCGTGTCAGTCAGCATATGAGCTGGTTGTTCTGCCAAAGTTTTCCTTTTGTTATTTGGTGGGCATGGTATTTGTTGATTTTTAACAGGCAGGAAAAAGGATATTGACAGTGGCCCTCACTTCTCCCTCTCCCTACCTTCAGCCACCAGCAGTCTTATAAAAAAATTAACTTATTAAGGAAGGTTTTATGTATTTTGGTAAAGAAAAGGTCACACTGCATATAGAATAATTTTGCTTAGTTTCAGGCCTTCATTGCTTTCTTTGGGGCTGTCACTTTTTTTTCTGTCACTATATAAGTAGACCTAAAGCTGACACTGTACAGGTTTAAAACTAACTGTGGTGTTATGTGACAGGAGAAATGTCAATGTGAACAACTCCGACTCTGGCATCTGGCTCAGATTTGATATTTTAGTAGTTCTTAGCTTCAGTTGACAAGATTTTATTTTAATTATGTGCTTAACACTTCCTGGCCTCCTTGAATTAGCAAGAACCACAACTGAAAAAGGACAAAACGAGCATCTGGCATTTCCAGAACAGTTAAATGCATTTCCACGTTGAAGTTATTATGAGAAGGTACACAAAAATCTGAGATACTGCTGTAAATGTCAAAAAATGCACTAGAGATTTCAGCCCAGGTCACTGACCATACCTAATGGCTGTGTGTGCTGAATTTTAAATGCCCAAATATGAATTTTCAGGACTGAATTTCTGTGACTTTTGCTAGCTGTTGTATACCTTCCACAACTTGAACTGTTGCATGTCAAGCTGTGTTTAAAACATCATCAGTTTATTTCAAACAATTAGATTTGCAAGAATCTAAAGTTTGAAGAATGTTTTGAAATATTTTGTTTTATTAGCATTTGCATGTGCTGGAAGCACTGAAATACCCCCAGTTATGAAGTTATGTTGGTGAAGTTACTGTATGTACATAATGAGTGTATCTCTGCCTCAGCTGTAGTACCAGGCTTTCGTAAAAGTTGTCTGGCAGAAAGGTGAGTGATTTTTTTTCTACTGCACTTAATGAATGCTTATATTCTGAATTTCTTGGCTTGTTGAAGCATGACTGTGTAAAAAGCCAAATAAGCCTGTAGTAGTAGAAAAGTAATGATATTTTTTTCTGTCTTTGGAATTGAAGTCTTTTTTTTAACATAATCTTATGAAAAACGAATAAGCAAAGTGCATCCTTTCTTTTCTTTCTTTTTTGTTGAATGGCCTTCCCTCTGACACTATGCAGAAGATTTTGTACTGATATGTAATAACTTAACAGTTTTTGTGTTTTGCCTGGATTTGTCAGCAGTCAGATGGCAGCTTCCCTGGGCATGCTCTGAAAATACTTCAGATTTTGAATTGTTACTGTGATATCTTTAATTGTGTTTTTTGGCTTTGAAATAAGGATATTGATCTTTCAAACGATAGGTGCTCTTGGAAGCTATCCATTGTATACTTCACTAAATGCCCTGGCCTAGAGAATTCAGTTGGTTATTGCAGTAGGAGTCAGTTTTGTACATCCTTTTTTTTTTTTTTTTTTTTTTCTGTCTTTCTCTCCTTTTTTCCTCTTTTGTCATTTTTTTTTTTTTTTTTTTTTTTCCCCTTCTCCTAATTCTGTCTATGGGGGACTCTCATACAGCATATGCACCTGGCTGGTTTTCAGTATTGCAGGCATCTTTGGGTTTCTGTGCCACAGAATAAGAACTAGCTATCTTCTCAGGCTTTTTCTTTTATTAAGTTAGATAGTAGCAAAAGGTGGTTTATAACTTGAGGGATTTATTTTTTAATTTCTTTTGGTCTTGTTTTCATTAGCTGCTATGTACAAATAGCCTTTTGTTGCTCTTTTTAATGTTAACAGCAAGTCAGGTTTTCATTTGGATTATTATCAAACCTGGATTTCTCTTGAATATTCATCACAAAATAAGTATTTTTCTTAGTATTGATGCAGACACTTTCTCTTGCAGTTCGTAAGAATACTTTCAAATATAAAACCATATTGTGGGCTGTGGGCTTTTTGAGTCGTCTTTTGAGAAATGCCACTAGAATTAGGTGCCAGTACAGAACATACAGGTAGTTAAAAATTCGAACAAAACAGTGTCTAGTAGAGTTGTCGCCTTCATCATCTTTTATGGCATAAGGATCTTTCTGTAAATTTCAGTCTAATTCCTATAACCCCAGTTTCATTTAAAGAGCATTTCTGGCTCTTACAACATCTTAAACAAAGATCCGCACATAGATTTATGAAATGAACACTTCTTTTCATGTCTGTGGCATGATAATTTTGAAACATAATGAAGACCAATGGAATGGTGTCACTTAATTGTTCCCTCTGATTTATAGTCGCTTCACACTGCAGAGTAGACAGTGTGTCCTGGAGTCCCATTTATTAAAGTGAAAGGACCCTATGGCACATGAAACAGAAACACAGTCACATAATAAAAATGTGGGTTAGAGCTGCACAGCTATCAAGGTTACATAAAAATTATTTATAAAAATATAATTTAACTGCTGATTTCAAAAGCACATTTTTTAAACTTCACCTTATACCTATAAAGTAGGAAAGTGACATCTCTGTTTTACAAATGAGGAAACTGATGAAGGACAGGTAACAGAGTGAGACAGTAGCAGGGAAAAAGGGGAATCTCAGTCCTATTTCCATTTACTTTGCTACTGTTGTTAAACCTACCAGCCATTCAACAGCAGCAAAGCAGTCCAGGTTTCACTTCCTTCTCCAAAAGCTACATGTAAATAAATTCACAAAAGTAAATAATGGCAGGTTTGTGAAATGAAATTTTTAAAAGTATGTGTTTGCATGTGACATAATCCTCTTATCTTTTTAGTAATGACATCACTTAAATTATCATGCAGCTTACCCATTTTAAGGCAAATAAGCAGTTTGCAAGTGCTGTGAAGTTCTTCTGCCTTTTTTTTTCCTTAAAGAAAGTATATTCTGTCTGTGCAGGCTGAATTTAGAGATTTATATTCCCATTTGTTTATGTATTGGCGTTTGAAATCAATGACTGTCTTCAAACTCAATTATGTAGATTAATTAGATTATGTCTCTACCTATTCAAAAAACGCACAACTAGATTACTGGTTTGGACAGTTTTCCAAAGGTGGATTCTTCCATGCATTGAAATAGCCATGAAATTCTCCCTGTCCTGGCTACACCGCTGCAGTCCAAAGAAATTCAGCTCTTCTTACTACCTTTTTCTGGCCCATTGCATGCAGAGGGTTGGTGTGCTTTTTCTGGGAGGGAACCATCACAGTACCAAAAGCTCAAAACTGGTATTCAGGCATGCTTGTGTTACTGTGATTAAGTGTCACTGAGCTTCAGGCTCCCTCACTCATTTTTTGCTGTTTGTTCATTATGTGACTTAGAGGGTTTGTTATCTGTAATTGTTTCAGAGTATTATTGTAATCTCAGGCTTCGTGCTCATCTACAAGCTTGGTTGCACTCCATTCTGCGTCTGTTCCGCTGCTCAGTAAGTACTTCCAAATGCTGTTCAAATACACCTGACATCTGTGCTCTGGGTTCATACTTAGCACTTCCTTGAACAGCAGAAACGGGGAGTTTACGCTGGTATTTCACTTTTTCCTGCACAGTTCTGACTGAGTACGTTACCAAGACTTCAGAAAAAGAAATGAAAAGTTACCTTGCCTAAGGATATGTCCTACAGGGCAGGCCATACTTGCTAATTGTTAATTGACTTTCAGGAAGGGAGGGTGGACAATGCAGGAAGGCATTCTAAATGTCATTTTAAACAGAGAAAAATTATAATGGCCTATAATAGTAACAATATTAACATTATATAGAAATATAAGTAATATGTAAAATTCTGCTATTTCAAAGATTTGGCAGAGGAACTGGTTTGAACCTGTTTTTCCAAATTTGTATATGTAGAGTACAGTTAACAGAAAGTCACAGAAAGCTAGGGATATTAGAAGCCAAAACCATAGCAGCTGCAAGACCGTTTGTTTTAATACATGATAATGTTCTAGCTAAAGGATCTTTTTTGGCCTTCATTAATTCTGTGTTTGAACTTGCAAACTCAGCAATTCTCATCGTTGTAATTTCTTCAGTAGCTTTTAGCGGTTTTGCATTTTTAATCTTCTCTTGGGATTACATTATTGCTGGGCAGTGGCTGCTTTTGTTTGGAAGAGAAGTTGCAAATGCCAGAAACCTTACACTGTGAAAAAAATAGCAGAAGCTATTGTTTAATATGTTAATTGGATATAGAGTAGAAAGATATCTTTATTCTTCCATTTTAATCTCTTGTTTGTGCTGAGAAAAAATAGCAGTGTACAGCCCCCCAGGTTGTGTTAGAAGTTAGACATGTATGGCCTTTCACTGTGTGCTGAAATGTTTTATGTACCACAGTTAAATTCCCTTGGAACATTTATTTTTTGAAGGAATGAAGGTGCAGATATATCCTGAATCATGTTAAATTATAAGCCTACCTTTGCGTACAGCCAAGAAGGACTTGTGTTATACTGCTACATGGCTCTCCTTTTTTTTCATGCAGAATTTTTTTTCAAAGCAATGAGAAATATACTGCCCTATTTTAAATAATACAGAGATGCGTGTATTAGCCATTATGTGTATCAGAAGATTCAACATAATGACTTCCATGTAGAATTGCACAGTCAAGCCCATACAACCTACTATTGAATTATGCATGGCATTTTTAATGGTAGAACAAAAACAGTAGCAGAAGGAAGGACATGCTGCCTTTGCTGATTATTAGGCACTGGTGTATGTGCATGCAAGTCCCAAGATATTTTTTGTTGAAACTCCAGTGCTGTGCTATACAAAAAAAAGCTATATGAAAGTAGTATCTAATGAGGAAAACTAAATAAAAGAAAAACTCTGACACAGGGAGCTGCAAAATATGTACCAACTTATTGTGCTTTAGAGAGTGAGAAATAAATGTCTTGTATATACTTGGATGCTGAAAGTATCAGCTAGTGTAAACATTTACTGTACAATAATTGCAAAGATTAGTGTTGATAGCCCACAGTGATGATGTCTGGCAGTGTCTAGTCAGTGAAAACCAAAAGAATGTAACTACAATTTTATAGGAAAAGTAGCTGCATCTTAGCTGTGGTCTAAAGTCAATTCTTTGAATTTCCATATGCAGTTGTATATTTTTTGATACATTCTGTTGTGTATATTGTTTACTCAGATTTTATATTGAAATACTATATACTCAGTATTTGAAAGTTGAGACTGACTTAACAGAGTTGCTATGTAATTGTTGAATATCAAAAACTTTTCAACAGGGTGCTTAGTAAGGGTTCTGTTGTAGTATTAATTTTGTTCCTAAGTGCACCAAACCCTAGATTAGGCATTTTTTGAGCCTTTTACTGTAGCATTACTAACATAGATCAAAATGCTTTCATTTTTTTATATTCCAGCCTAGAAAAAGATATATGTATGATGCCAAAGGGACTTTTTGGGGAGAACAGAAAACTTGGGGAAGTTTACCCGTCCTTCACTGAGATCTTTGGTCCCCAGAGCATTTCATTGAAGTCAAATGCACTGAAATAATTTCCTTACATTTTTCCTTCTGAATTGCAGAAGTTTCTTTACCTTTTTTGTAGTGTTACAGTGCTGTGAGTTTTGCAGGGTAGACAGTTACCCAAGACCTGACATTTAATGAAAAAATAGAAATGGAATCAAAACTTGAAGGGGAGCATCTTGGAGAGAAGCAAAAAGAAACAGTTCAGTACAGACAAGACTTCAGAATACTTGAAAAGAGAAAAAAACAAACCAGGATTGCCAAAGCCCCAGTGCTGCTTTCCAGATACGCGAGACTGAAAAAAGAATTAAGGAAAAAAGTATTTTTCAGGCCATGAAGACTTACATTGTATTGCCAGCATAGTGTTACTGTATCACCAGCAGTTCAGTGCAAGCTTGATTATTGGTATTTTGATGGCCAAACTCTACTAGATCTAATTTAATTTCAGGCTCTCTAGCATCATCCAATTTGTAATATCCAATTAACAAATGTGTTATAAATATGTTATTACCACTGGTAATGATACTTCAGATTTGTCTTGTCTTCACTATATGGAGTTTATTTTTTATTTATTTATTTTTACTGCGAGTCACTGAATACACTCAATTGGTTGTTGTTTTAACAAGATCTCCGGAGAACTCTTCAACAATGATGCATATTAAGAAAAAAGCCAAAAAGTAATTTCCTACCGAACAGATACCAGATGAGTGGGCGAGAGTCCAGAGTTCCAACAAAAAAACTTAAACATGGAGTGTTTGCGTATTCTTGTGCCATACTTGGAAAACATAATGAGAATAAGCTAGGAGGCAAAGCCGGTATCTCACTGGAGTCGATGACAAGGTTGCTTTTGACGTCAGGGCAGTGATAGCTTTGTCCCTTACATTACTTGTTAGTTACATGCATTTCTACCTTTGTTCTGACAGAAACAGTAACTTTGTTAAGGCTGGAAAAATTGCTATTACAATATTTTCCTAAAACTGCCTCTTGAAATATTTATGAAGTATAATGTAACTTGTCTTTTTGTCCCAGCTTATCATCTAGTTTTTCAGACATATCTGGATTTGACTGTGAAAGAAGTACTGAGAATAGCAGACTACTTCCATATGTGCTTTTCAAAGACAAGTGCTCCTCAGCGTTTTATATTCCTAAGTATAATTTTGATGCGGTTGTAAATGTTAAATGTAGGTGGTATTTTGAGACATATGATCTTCTCTGATTCCAGGTGGGCCATGCACAAGTACAGCTCATGCCTCGTTAACCACACCAACCAAAAGATCTTGCAACTCAGGTACGTGTTTTGTGGGGTCAAGGAGTTAGATTTTGTGTGAGACGTAGTTGTATGATTATAGTTTAATAGTCAACTATATCTGGCGAATGCCAAATGAAATAGGAATATTGTCACTTTGTTGTCGGAAATGTATCTATAAAAGGATTTGTATGGCACATAGTTAAACATAATTCTGTTCTGTTAAACATAATTCCATAAATACGTGATTTCTGTTACATTTTGTAAACATAAGACATAAAGGAGTAATTGGTTTGGTTTAAGTCTAATGATTGTGTTCTGGAAATCCCTCCTTTAAATACAGAGTAATGAGTAGAAAACTGTTCAAAGATGCAGTATAGACAGCTGATGTTTGCATCGAGACTAAATTTTACCTACTTTGAGTCCTTTCAGTAACTTTATTTCTACATGGAGGATATAGACGGATAATCTCTCACAGAGCTACTGTTAGTAGTAACACATTAGGTCATTGTCAGGCTGAAGTTGTTGCTTCTGCAGCAGATGAAGAATCGTGTGAGCTCTCATTCAGGCAGGCAGCTAAGTTACCCACATTGGCTCAGATATTTTTCAGACTTTGGTTTTGCATGGTTTAAGGAGAGCTCATATGATCCTTTCCACCAGCACCACTGTGGGAAGCCATAATCTCCTGTGGAGTGGTAGTAGCAGGCATCTAGGTGGTGGTAATGTTCTAGCAGTCTATGCTTCCAAAATAATTTTGCCTATATTTATGTACCAAGTGAGCTGTGTTGAATATGCAGATGGAAAGAATTACCTTAATTTTCTCCAATGTTTTTTGCATTATTTGCTCAGTGGTCTGCATATTTTGTTTGTAGTCCCTTACACTAATAAACCTGTACCAGGAGTTAGGCTTTTTTTCTCCAGAGCTTGAATTTTCAGCAAACTTTAATTTTTAAACTAAATGACCACGTTTTCCAAGTCTACATTTGGGAATCTGGATAAATATGGGAATTGACAAGAAAACATTGGCTGTAAAATATTGCTCAGAAATGATGTGACATCTTCAGGCACAAGCAGCAGACTGCTTAGGTGAATATTTTGTTGTGGTTTAACCACAAATAAAACATAACCCTGCACTAACTACTGTGAGGAAAATTAGCTATTCAGCCAAAACCAGCAAGTTCTTTCACATTACATTCACTTCAGCTTAGTGTCCCTTCCTAGGAAGCTGTGTAAGCAATAGTTGTCAATACTACACATTACATATAAGCCTCTTTCCTGTAAGTATTCTACATTTCTTCTGCTTGGAAGAGCTTTGAAGGCAGAATGTTTGGGTGGAATTCATCTGTGTAATTCCGCCTCCCTCTTCAAGCATAGTTTTTTTTCCCCATGAAGTCTACCATGTATCAGCATTTGAGACAGAAAATTAGAAATTTGACCTACTTCTCTTGTATGCAGGTTCCCATCAGAAGGGTATTAGGAAGACATAAACCTTTCATATTTTATTAGCATTAATGTAACCATTGAAGAAAGATCAAAACAATAAATCTGTCAAGACACAGGAAAAGTTCTCATACCAAAAAAGAGTTTTTACCTCATGCACTTGTCTTGCATACTGGAAGAGATGTTCAGATAAAAAATTGTATTATGACACCAAATAGCAGGGTTTTTCCTCCTTCTGTTCACCAGAATCATTGCTGTGGTAAAAAGTATTTCTCTTCAAAAGTGTGCCCATAGGACAAGGATTATAATGAAAGGAATTAATAAAGCCCAGCAATCATTAGTTTGGATGATGCCTCAAAGGTTTTTGGGAGCCAGCAGTCTGAAGATTTTGTCAGAAAAAAAGATGAGACTGTGGCCTGTGCAAGGTTCTTTGGCATTTTGATTTGTTTCTTAATGGTCAGGTGGTGTTGATAGCAGATACTGTGAGGCTCACTCTAGTCAGTAGGGCATCCAGATCCCATTCATATTGGGTGCCCATGTCAGGAAAGTGCAGTACTACGTGGCATATTAGTCTTCTATTTCTGCTCTACAACTTTAATAACGATTTAATACACAGCTCTAAGCCAGATTTTAAAACATACTCATGCAGCTTAAAGAAACCTGGAAAAAAAATCAGTGGAACCGTGTGAGTGCGCTCGGTTAAGTTTTTATTGTGCAGTAGAGAAGGTAGTAGAAATGGGCAGATAAAATGCAGTAATGATACAGGCAATTCATACATTATGTCCATAAAGTTGGTGAGGCTTTAAGTACTTTCTCAGTAGCAGTTCATGCGAAACGTGCATCTTAAATATTTTGTATAGTTATATGTGCAGATGGCTCACATTTAATGAGGGTATCTGTCTTGGATCGGTGTGGTAGTATTTATATTATACAAGGTTATAGTATCTGTCTCCTTGCTCTGTGCATTTTCGAGTTTAAAATTTGAGTCTAGAAGATGCAAATAATTCTTGCACTGCTTGAGCAAAGCAGATAAGCAGGCGTGGGGTCCTCTTTGAAGTTTTGAGTTTATTGATGTTCTTGCATTAAGGCATGTGCTTGCTTGTAGCACTGGCAGAAATCTGAATGCTTTGAGGCTGAACCGGTACAATTGAGAGGACAGCCTTTTAGGAGTTTCAGAAAGGGCAGGTTGTGGAAATAGAAGTACACAAGTGCAGCCAGAGCCAGATCCTAGGAATTGCTACTTTTGTGTGATCATTTTTTATCAATCTTTGTGTTAAAAGAGGACAAAAGAACCTGGTACACCACTAATTAGATTTTACCTTTTTTAATTGTTTTCAAGTGTTAAGCTCCTAACCAAAAATACACAAAATATTAGTGAAGGAAGTTGGTAACATTAAACCAACTTTGAGGTTTGTTTTTCGTTGGTGTTACATGTGACTTTTAAGGTTTTCTTTAGCGTTTGACTTCTGCAGGGCACTGTGTTAGAAATCCAACCTTCTTCGAGCTCTCTCACTGATGGGGAAGTAATGATAGAACAGCCTTCGAGCAGCACAGTAAATCACCCAGCCCTGGCAATAATAGTGCCCATTAGGGACACTCTTACTTTTTCTTCTTCCCCCCCCTCGGCTCAGTTTCCAGCTGTACTAATAGAACAGCACATCAAGCAAGGCTGTAAATAAAAGTTATAACCTAATAGTTGGGCACTGAAGTGGAACGGACAGGAGCTGGAGCATGGAAGCCTTATTACTGCTTATCAGCAATTACAAACAGGATAAAGTGTCTGGGACTTGCCCTGATGCAGCAAGAGCTAATAGAGGCTGGGAGATGACACCGTACCATGATCAGATAATGTATGTTGATGGGTTTTTACTATCTCATCTTCTTGCCTGTTTCTGTGATGTGTTGGATTATCTGTTCTGTGCTTCCATAGCTATCTGGATGAACGGATTGGCTTCCTTTCCTGCTCAAAGGAGCTTGAGCACATATACCTCAGTTTGATTATTTTTGTACATATCCTTTGCATTGGTTGCCAGTACTGGTTATCTAAAAGCCTTTTCAAAGTCTTACAATTATTGTAGATAAAATCCTCCTAATGGTAAGGATCATAATAGTCTGATCTGTAAATAAATGTAAGGACTTGCTGCAATTTTGGATTTATTTTCACTATCACCCTGTTCAACTTTACAAAATCACCGTCATTCATTGTACATAGTGGATATGGTCACCTGAACTATATTTTACACTAGAAGCCTCCTATATGTTTTAGACTAAATGTGTTATAACCAGTGTGGTTGGAGAATCCACAGAGATGGGTTTGAGGTCAATATATCAAAAAGTTTGTTAAAAGTCACCTATAGCTGTGATGATCCTTGCCTCTGAGTTATAAAAAGTCAAGCTGTTCTTGGGAAGGTTTTTAAGAGCTTGTTAGCACACAATAATTGGTAATATTCACAAAAAAAGCCTTTCTTGATCTTTTATCTGTCACAGTCTAGCACATTCCTGTGCTAGACATCTAAATCACCTCTTTACTAAGTCACAGAGAAAAAAAAATGCCTTGAAATTTAGCCTATCCTTGCTTTAATCTAATGAGAAGTTTTGCAAGCATCTTCATAGTTCATACATTAATCACTCCTGCTGTTTACTTCTGAAGAGAATTTTCTTCTGGGTAGTGGAAAAAGTACAATGTTTGGAAATGAAAAGGAGTGCAGCAGCGTGAGAGCATGTGCAAACAGTGACTCCTATCCTTGTCTATTCAGTACAGCCAGGGTAAAATAAATAGATTATTTTTCTATCATCCTGATACTGGGACAGGATTTACTTATATCTGCCAGTGTTAAAGTACTCTAAACTGAGATGAATGGAAACTAATCCTTTTCATAATTGGTATTTCTTTGAAATAAACTTTCACACTTACTGGTCTTAAGGTGTTCCTTTCTTTTGCATTGTTCATGAAATGAGGAAGCTAAGCAGTTGAATGGCCAAAGGGACAAAAAATGTAATGTGGCTGTGGAAGCCCTGTTTCACGCACTGTATAGATGAATTGGAATACTTACAGATGGTGTTTTGAAGATGTTTATAAACCATGCTAGTAAGTCCAATTTAAGAATAACTCCTTTTTCTAATCAGGCTGTTGAAGTTATTCGCGGAAGGACTGCTGGCCTCAGGAGTTAAAACACAATTGCTTTTATGGAATAGGATAAATAAATGAACATGATAACTTACAAGCTTATTAATGTTTCCCATTTTATAATATTGTATTCCCCAAAATTGTACTAACTCAGATAAATTCTTCACTTGCTGTAAGCACTGCTCAGCAGTAACTAAAACATCAGTGTGTTTATTATTCTCATCCTAAATCCAAAACAGCACTCTCCCAGCTACTAGGAAGAAAATTAACTCTATCCCAGCCAAAACTAGAACAGTACCTTGTGTAGAAAGCAGGATTCAGTGTATGCCTGTGTGAAGGGCAGAAATGCATACAAATTTCAGTAGGTTTTGGTTACACCAGGAGTACATAGGTTATGAGAAACAAGCTTTTCCTCCCTTGCAAGGAAGAAAAAACCCAAACAACCCAGTACAATAGTAGTTTTCAAGCCCTGCATCCTAATAGAGAATGTCCTCCAGGTACTTAAAACTGTTACTCCTACTACTTTTATTTATCCTCTTAAAGCACCTAAACTCATCTTTTATCCTTTATGCTGTTCGGGCATGCCCTTGAACTTTCCTTTTTTGTAACTTCCCCAGATAACCTACTCGACTTTTTTTTATTACATGTAAGTCCATTCTTCAGCTTTCATTTGTCTTCATCTCTTTTTGCTGCTCCTGACTCAAATTTTTCATCTGTTTTCATTTCCATATCCCAGATCTCATTATGAAAAAGACCACATTCGCAGTAGAACAACTTTAAGGAAAATGTGCTTACGTTAAAGGGACAGGATAATCTCTTGATAGGAGTTCACGTTGTATTGTAAACCAGTAGGAAAGTTATTTTGAATGTCAAATTAAACGTAGCACCAGATGAGAGGAGAATAGTAGAACCCTTCTCTGTGTTGGGAAGAGTATAGCTGGCAGATCAAGAGAAGATATTTTTTTCCCTTCTAGCTGGCGCTTGAATAGGGGCTGGACCAGGCCTCCAGCAAACCAATCCAGCTTCGATGTTTGCTCTGTATCAAGGAGGAGGCTGGGTTAGGTGACCTCCCAGAAGTCCCTTCCAACCTAATTTTTTCAATGACACCAACAGAAAACAGATACAATCTGAGTGATTAAAGGTATTTAGTCTAACCTCAATAACATTCATAGCACTTGATGGGAGCTGAGGCAGGTAGGCTCTACAAGTACAGGCGAGTGTTTCTGCCTTGAGCATTGCAAAGAAGAGCCAGGAGAGAGGCTCTTGGAAAGGTGAGGGAGTTGGGATTGGTCAGCAAAGAGCTGAATGAACAGTCCTTGTGGCAGGGTTGTTGATGGCCATAAGCAGAATAACCCAAGTGCGGTTTGGTAAATAAGATACTTTCCTCTCTTGAAAAAGAAGTATGTTCTGCTGCCCTTAACTGATTCCTCTGCACGTTTTCCCTGTGGTTTGAAAGGTGATTTTCAGTCTAGTTGGTGAAATTCTTGCCACATACAAAATTGTATATCTTTAAGGTCATTATCTTTTAAAATTCAGTTGTGACCACATCTTTGTATTAAAGTCTTAGGGAATTATGATAAAGGATTTGTCCTCAAATCCATTGAAACAAAAGAGTAAATATTTTTTTTAATGTGTTTTTAAGTCACTTGATGCCATGTTTACTTTTCTGAACTATCAGGATCTCTGTGACCAGTTAACTGACCTTTGGCAATAGGTACATAGCTAATACTAAAGAATATATATCTATTAATCCTACTTGGCATTATGGTCTAAACAGCTCTGGATTTTTTGTTTCATTACCAGCATGTACCCACTGAGGTACTGGGAAGCTATTCCCAAATAACAAAATTGCAGCTCACCACTTCAAATAAACTGTATCTCCATTAATTTCAAGGACGAATAAATGAGGGTGACGTGTTACCTTTCCCACCTGCAACCCCTTCCTAGAACTTAATAAAAATCTACATTGGAACAGGACTAGGGAGTTCAGGGTTTGCTTTAGTTTCAGTGGGGCTTGCCCAGTTAGCAAGACAACATGGAGAATATCGCAAAGAATAGTTGAGATGGTTAACTTCAAAATCTGTGAGGAGCTCCGCTCCTGTCAGCCTGAAGAATTGATTTTACCTCAGTGTGTTGCAGCCAGCACCTCGATCTGATCTGTGCAGTTCAGATACCTTTCTTACTGGTTTGATTTAGCAAATGAGACACCGCTTTTTATAATTTAAAATTTGTTGTTTTATTGCGCTGAAAGATTTTTTTAACAAGTTCAGCACTAAGTAACTGGCCTGAAAAATATTTCAAAACACATGTCCTCTTTTATTTGCTTTTTAATATTGGTATTTTTAATATCTTAGATTAAAACACCTAACATGCAGGGCGCTAATAGTGAGCCTGTTATTGCTGTACTTTTTGACGTGAGGGCAGTGCGTCAGAGGTTTCCTCTGACTCTTGGTGAAGACCTCTCTTCTGACTAATGATTTCAGTGAGCATCAGACAGCTTTTAAATCCAAGTTTTAGATATTTTCCATTTAGATGTTCATTTTCATAAGGACTCTAAAAATATATGGAAGTAATTTTAGAGTCTCTTGAAAGCATGCTTAAGTCTGTTAAGCATACTCAGGGGAAAGTGTATATTCCTACAGAGTAAGGGGCTTGTAAAGAACTATGTGTTCACTGAATTGTCATGCAAACAAGTTACCTCTTTTCCCCATTCCTGTTCCAAATTACTTTCCATAACATAAATTTCAGGGAGTAACTAATGAGACAAACATCTTGAGGCAAAAGAGGGTTGAAAAAAAGGTGGATGTAAGATACAAGGCAGTACATGTACTGTTGTAACCTCTGAGTTTCATTCTGTTCTACTTCTCCCTTTGTGTAGATCTTTGATTCAGGTTAGTATAGATGTTTCCCAAGCATCTCCTTTCAAATCAGCAGGAACTGTCCAGTAAACTAGCCTGACTTCTGATGTCAACCCTCAGGTGTACGAAATTTGTCTTCTGTGCCAGGGCTGGTGTTTGTTTCTCCACAAAAAAAAAAAATTGCTGGAAAAAGTAACAAGCAAAATACAAACTGATTTTTAAGCTTTACTTAAAATTTCTGACTCAAACCCAAGTATATGTTGAAGGTAGATTGGCTGTATATTCCAGAACCTGCTCTTAATGCATTCAGTGAAATCTTTATCAAAATACAAGAGCTTTTAGGGTTTTTCCTTGCCATTAATCAGTTACAGTCCTTGGAATTATAGTCTGTCATTGCAAGGTTTCTGCTGCTAATGGCATCACTGAGGTTCTGCGGTTAATGACAAATCAGATTTTTGAAAGATGAATATTGAAAATATACATTTTTTTCACTGCTAGCAGGCGAGAGTTCCCTACAATTTCTCTTCTGAATCTGTGTCTTAGCCTTGGAAAGCCTTCATTATACCAGTGAGGGGGTAGGGTGTTCTAAGAAAAACTCAGCGTATGAATGAAAAATAACAGAGCAAGTAGTTTCTATATAGAACTAGTTTTAGGCTATTAGTTTGAAGAATTACCTTCCTGAGCACTGTACACCATCTGATTGATGAGGACAGAGCTGGAGTATACTGCTAGGATTTTGAAGCAGAGCAGCACCACTTACTTATGCACTCGAGCTGACTAGCCAGAGATGCCATATTTATAGCATTATCTCTTCTTGTTAATCCAACATTACAGAGTTTCACAAAGCGTAAGAGGCCCCTCATTAGAGTCAGCAAAACCAAAACTATGATATTGCTGAATGCTTCTGAATTTCAGAACCACAGTAAGCTTTTTTGTATGTGTACATGCATATTCATATATGCAAATATATGTGTTTGAATACTAGTTAAGTAGTCTCTTCAGGTGCTGTGAAATGGCCAGGATGTTCATGATTTGCCTTCATAACTTTTTCATCATGTACATCCTGTTCCAGATTTTCAATTCCTTCTTGTGTTTCAATTCTTCTATTTAGCTATCTCTGTACATTATTCCTCCAGTTAATAATCCTGTTCTGATTATTCAGGACACTTGCAACATCATTTGTTATTCAACTTTACTGTCACCAGAATCTGCCTTTGTCCCTCTCCCAACCCTAACCCTGTGCTGCTAAAATATGTAATTTAATCAGAAAATCTGTTCAGATTGACACGTTAAGTATTTTTTTGAAAACTAGTGGGTTTAGCATTGTGGTCTTTTTATTTTATTTTTTTTCCCCTTTTTCAAGGATTGTTCTTTATAGTAGTCTGGGTATATGAAGGGCTTGAGATGCTGTTTATCAGCTACTAGAAAAACCCAACAATGCAAACCAGCTTCTCTTAACAAATCATTAGAATAGTATCGAGCTCCTACACTGCATAAATTGTCCCCAGCAATCAAGGCAAGGGGAATTCAGTTTCAGGCCTGCACACACTAGCAGTTGCCATCTGTGTATGGTTTTGCTCTCAGCAGCTGTATTGAAATACCTTCTTCAACTGTTTACCCTTGTAGCAAGACATGGGCAGCCAGCAGCAGGCCTAGTGTGCAGCAGCATGGTCCAGCCTGTTCTCATCTGTATTGGGCTCCAGAAGTTTACACACTAGAACGCTGCCGGGGTGGGGCAGCCACAGCTTCTCTGGGCAGCCTGTGCCAGTGCCTCACCATCCTCATAGGGAAGAATTTCTTCCTCCTGTCTAATCTAAACCTACCTTCTTTCAGCTTAAAATCTTCCCCGCTTGTTGTATCACTACATACCCTTGTAAAAAGTCTCTCAGATTCCTTGTAGCCCCCTTTAGGCATTAGAAGACTGCTATAAGGTCTCCCCAGAGCCTTAATGTTTCAACTAATTGAAATGCCCTAAGTTAATCCATCAAAGGAACTGTACAGTACAGGTGCCTGATGCATTTAAATATGTACTTGTTTAAATCAACTGGGTATATAAGCAAAAATCCTTGAGAAATAAATGAACACTTCCATGAACTAAAGACATGCTTACATCAAGAGAGTATGGGAGGAGTAATGCAAAAATTTAACTATAAAACAGATGTAGTATAGGAGCCTAAAAATGAAATGAAAACTAATTAGCTTTTCATTTAATTTAGCAATTACAAAATGTAGTGACAAAAAAGGAGAATAGTCATCTGCACACTTTTTCTAATTATAAATTTGCTAAACTGTGTGCAGTAACCTATGTAGTTCGCTATTTGTTATGCAATTTTCAATGGGCATTTCATTCATCTGGGTTACTGGCACAAGATTAGTCTCTTCCATTTCATTAGAGGATAGTAGTTAATAGCCTTATTAAGTTATGCTGCAGTACAGTACACTCCTGTTTGATGGATAATAGTGCCAACAATACAGGTTTAGAGGAAAACAAAAAATGTGAGAGGTAGGAAAGAGTGAGCATATAATTTTTTTTAAGTTTCATTTTCCCATCCATGGATCTGAGGCTTACAGAATGTCTGAGGGTGGAAGGGACCTCCAGAGACCTTATGGACCAGTCTCCCTGCTCAGAGCAGGATAACCTGGAGCAAACTGGGCACCGTCTCAGCATGATTTTGAGCACTTCTGAGGATGGAGCCTCCACCTCCCCCCCTACCAGGCAACCCTTGCTAGTCTTGGGTCTCCCCTACAGCAAAAAGGTGTTTTCTTATGTGTAAGTGAAATGTTACTAAAATTAATGTGGTTATGCGCCCACATTTTTCTGTTTTCCTGAAATCATATGCCAGCAATAATCTATGCATTAAGTATCATTCACACACACATATATATATATATAAAATTTTAACTTAGAGTAGTTTTGAGGTTTGGTGAAAAGAAACACAAATTAGGTCGATTCATGTAAACTATACTCAGGGTGGGGGGCAGCTGCCTGATTTCCTAAGGCAATAAGTCATCTCTAGTTTGTCCCACAGTAACTCTGGAGTGTTCATCTTTATGTTTTACAAATGCCTGTTCTCACTATGTCAGCAAAGTGCTTGGTACGGCACACCTTTGATTCTCTTCTTCTTTCCTCGCAACACTTGCATCGTGTATGCCAGCTCTCATTTGCAGGAAATTAAGCCATGCTGTTGTTGAGCTCAGAAATACTGCTTACATTCAAAGCATTATTTCAAATATTTCAAAGCTACATTTCACTTTTTCACTGTTTTTAGTTCCATTAAAAAAAAATAAAAAATACCCAAACAAAAAAACCCCAAAACCACAGCACTTCGTCACTGTCTAATGGAAGCTTAATCTCTATTGCAAAAAGAGAAGGTGAATCACAGAATCATAGAATAGTTAGGGTTGGAAAGGACCTTAAGATCATCTAGTTCCAGCCCCCCCTGCCATGGGCAGAGACACCTCACTCTAAATTACGTCATCCAAGGCTCTGTCCAACCTGGCCTTGAACACTGCCAGGGATGGAGCATTCAATCTTGGAGTTTGGTGCACATCAGTGGTATTTCACATTTGGAACATCTTGCAGCAACTCTTACAATTACGTATTTCAAACAGGCTGAAGGTTGTGGGCTTTTTTTTTTAATTGGTTGTTTTTACTTGTTGGAGTTGAAAACAACTAATTTGGGATGGTTTTGGTAATTTTTCAGAAATAGTGACTTCTATAATGCAACTTCTGGGGGTTATTCTTAGTCTCCAGAGTGATTTCACAGGGAGCCTTCTAGGCAAAGAAGTGGCAGACGGGACTTGAGTTCTACAGGGACTCTTCCCATGTGGTCTCCCTATTCCACATTGCACAGGGACAATGAGTTTTAGTGCAGTTGCTTTTAAAGTCTGTGGAAACAATAAATCAGTGAAATGGTGATACTAAGGTTACTGTGATGGTACTAGAAAAGAGATTGTGTGGTTAAATCTTACCAAAGGGTTTATGTAAGACTTTGAGACATTGTCTGTACAGTTTTAAGAAAAATTGAGATGAATTCACAAAAGGAATAAAATTCTGATGAGTGTGTGCTTCCAAAGAGGTGCATGCTTAGGTTTCTGACACAGCTTTGAGATACAGTCATGATTGTGTGAGAGGATGAGATGTTCTTATCACTGTAAATGTCAGAGCTTCAAAATAACTGTTTCTGCAGCATTATACAGCAACAGGGAGGAACTGAGGTAGTCACAGTTGTCAAACGTGGCTCATAAGATGTTAATCTCTAATTTCTGTCTCATTAATTGTCAACAAGCCAAATGGGTTTTGGAACAGCTGTGTTACTTTTATGTTCATTTGAAGTAGAAGAAAATGTGATAGGAAAAATTTGTAACAAGGCAGCTTCCTCTATATGAAATTTCTAATGCATGATCAACATCTAGGGAATTAAGTAATCCCTCATTTAAAAATGGAAGAATGAAGGGAAGGAGAAAACAAAACTAGAAACTGGGAACAAGATATTGCTCAAACTTTAGTTAAACCCCGTTGCGCAGTTATTGTCTGTGACTGTGCAAGTTTCTTCATGGACAGAGGTTTTAACAGCTCAAGCTCCTTTTAAAATGGTTTCAGAGGAGATGGCAGTGATGTTTGAGGATTCATTAGTTACTGTTCTTACTGACATTTACACAGGCAGCTGAGATACTAAATATCAGTCTGTCAGTGTGATAGGTCCTCTAGGAAAGGAAAAAAACAAACCCCAAGTGACTCAAAAGCTGTCACCAAACCAGAAATTAAACCGTTTCATCTATTTATTGAAGCAAGCAGCAGCTGAAGAGGGCTCCTATTCCTACACTTCCATCTCTCCCTTCCTCCTTCCCTGTTATGTTTTGTCAGCTGTCATGGTTTAAGCCCAGCCGGTAACTCAGAAGCACACAGCTGCTAGCTCACTCCCCCCTCCCCTTCCTCCACCTCCTCCAGGAGGGATGGGGAGGAGAATTAAAATAATATAACTCCCACGGGCTGAGATAAAAGCAGCCCAGTAACTAAGGTAGAACACAAACCACTGCTGCTACCACCAATAATAATAATGATAAGGGACATAACGAGGGAAGAGAATACAACCGCTCACCACC